>CAVNYN010247472.1:0-17128 GCA_963692815.1 Nyctanthes arbor-tristis
ATTTTTGAGTTTTCAGACTCCAAGATGCTACTCAACAGTGAAAAGAAGGATAATGAAAACTCAAAAATTTGAAAATTGAGTTCACCGTAAAATATCTTGAAAAGTAAGAATGATGAAGTTGTGCCAAGATAATACTTGTTAACTCCAATTTAGTGACACGGTTGAAGAGGGATATCTAAATATTTCAATTTTAGATACTTATTTTACTTGAGCAACACCAGTAAGAAATCTAAGTTTTTAGACCGTTGTTCTATATCCAAGACAAAAAACAATGATCTAACTTTTTTCTCACTTTACAGTCATAATGCATGCCTCTTTTCGAATTTGAACGTCTTACTTCAACTTGATAGGAAAGAATATTAGTGCACTGGTGAGCTGTGAAATTGAAATGAATGGAGTGTTCACTTCATATCACATTCAACATATTAAACCCCCATTTTGGGGCAGCAAATAATTTAATGGTCATAGTCATGCCAATATACAGTATATACTGCATGCAAACGATATGGTTCAACTTATTACCTCCGAGTGCCATATTTGTGGTATGTACGCACAAACACTAGAGAGAAAATCATGTGAGATGAGAAGATTAGATCTCCGCATCCATAAAGCACACCATGAACTGCAAATTCTCAAAAATTTCAAATAAGCAACAGACGCAATATATATATATATATGTAAGAAAAATTCAGAGGGAAATAGTAAAGGAAACCTAACTTACATTTAATTACTACGAATTCTAAAGCATTGTCAGGAAGAGGGAGCGTAGCAAGCTTTGAGCCCTATAATGTGAAACAAATTTCCCATATGAACTTACAGCACACTTAAAAATTAAAAGAAGACATTGTATCAAATAATTACATCTTTTGTCCAGGATCATATCAAACACACAAAAGTGAACACAACATTTCAGACTTATTCTTTACCTCTCGACAATGATAGTTAGGACCAGGAAGCTGTGTAGAATAGAAAGTTAAGATCCGAAGAAATTGACAAGCCTGTGGCAAAGCACAAAGGGTAAAATATTATGACAAAGTTAAATATCATTTCTGCATTTTCAAACAATAGACTAATTAATATTGTAAGAAGTTAAGAAAACATTCACTTCCGAAACAAGAGCATAAATAACATTCTCCTCAACTAATGCCTGATTCAATAGAGAATGTTTGAGATGCCAACAGAAAATTTGCACTTACAACTAAACAAGCCAGGACTCTGCACCATATTAGGACAGTGTAAATCTTTTTGCTCTTGAAGATGAAGGGATGGAAAGTCCACTGCCCCATAGCATGGTCAATATCAGTATGAGAAGAGAAATTCGGGAGAATGACAATCAGAGAACCATTAAATACAAAAAATTGAAACCACTAAATACAAAGATAAGACTTACCAAGACAAACGATAGAAAGACGAAGGTAAATACAGTTTCGCTAATGTAAGCTTTGTCTTGACCAAGCTCCTAGTTTTCCAGAAGTTTGAAATGAGTAAAGATCTTAACAGTAGTTGCATAGGACAAAAATACAGAAATATATAATTCTCACCGGAAGGAGAAAGAAGCCAACATCCTGAAGTATCGGTCCTGGCCTATGAAAATAATGAATTCCTCGAGCAGCAAGTCCGTGTATGTACTGAAGAAACAGTATACAGATAGAATCACATCTTTAGGCATTTCAACCAATGACAATCAAGTAAAAAGCAAAGGAACAGAACAAAATTAAGTTTGGTGAAACAGCTTATCTCTTGAATTAAAGAGAAGGGTGGAATATAAAATCAAAAATTAATTTCTTATCTGTTGCCACATAACATCAAATTAGGGCTACTTCACAGGAAAGCACTACAGCCTCACGGTGTTGCAATAAAAGCACAATTGTCCAAAGAATAATTGACAAAGCATATCATGTTCATGTCATTCAAAATGGAAAGTAATTAATTTAAGTGTAATTTAATGACAAGAATCATCTGGAAATAGCTACAGATTACCCACTAAGAAACCTAAAAGTAAGCCTTTCAAATCACAGAAAACATTTTTAAAAACAATCTCAAACTACTCAGAAGATTTAGTTGTTCCAGCAAATTAACATGCGCTTGAAACTCAGAAGGATGATTTTTCTTCCACCGAGAGATCGGGAGGAAATAGAAACATAGAGAAGGCAAAGCAGATATTGATTGATCAACACATATGTACAAACCTGACAAATAAGACCCCCTAGAATATACTTCCAATTCTCTGCAAGAAGGCTGATTTCTGTAGTCAATTCCGCACAAAATCTCTTCCATAACTTCACATTAGAAAATGAACAACAATAAATCAATAAAATATCCCAGAAGTAGGATTAATTGAACTACACAATGCAATTAAGAATTTAAAGGAAAAACACAAACATGAAGTGCAGAGGAGAAACAAACCTTTGAAGCTTCGCGACCTATGTAAAGAGACATCTTTTATGTATGTGACAGTCAACAACAGTGCCATATTACATCATAACATCCTTCATCCTTAGTACAGAACAAACCGCTTTTCGTCTTAAATTTCACCCCAGATAAATCAAGATTCCACTAAAAAACTAAAGAATTCCGGTCAATGACTATCCCAAGATCCGTTAAAGTAAAAATCCAGTTTCCAAAATCAATGATCTTTCGAGAAAACAGTCGATTCTATCAATAATAATTGTCTGGAAGACTGGAAGTTATATGGCAAACGAATCAATATATATATATATATCTTCTATACACCAAAGAAGAAGCTTTAAAGGGGAAGTTTTTCTCTCTCTTGAAACTGGGGTTGATGATGTGTGTTTCGCAAAATATATACCCGTAGTGGCGTTTGATTTGTCTCCTGCGTACAATAACACGCGAGTTGAACGCGGAGAAACAGTTGAGAGTGAGCCGGGGAAGGAGGATGGAGATTTCAAGGAAAGAGGGAAATTGAAAAATCTCCCTTTTCCCAAAAGCAATGGAAATTATTTATTTTCTTTTTTCAAAAAAAGAAATGAAAGTAAGTGAAGGGGAAATAAGAAATTGGTGGCCCAAAATGAGCTGGAATTTTCAATTGTTTGAATTTCCAATTTATTGGCAATAATTTATGTCAATGTAATAAAAATATTAGTATTAGAAATTGGAAGAAACCATATAAAAGTATGATTAATGAGTTGCTAAATAATAATTATCAATTAAAAGAGAAGAGTCAATTAAATAATTGTCAGAAATCATTTAATAATAATGTTTTAATAGCAAATACTAATTTCTTCTATGTCAACATTTTTTATAAATAAATGGTGTTAATTTTGTTTCTAGAAAAGAATAGTAGCAAGAAATAGTTGACTTCAACAAACCTTCGTGCTAGGAAATAGTTCATTAAAAAAAAAACTTTTCCCCCTACCTATATGCAAATTTCTCATTGCTTCTTGATATTTTTGATTAGATTAGATAAGGAACTTCCCTTTGAAAATATCAAACGCCTATTTAGAGATTTTGAATAAAATATTCTCTTTGTAGGGAAGGCACTAATTTAATAAATTATTTTTAAAAAATATAATAATAACTCTCAATTTATTTATTCTCTGAGAGACGTTCTCAATTTATCTTTGAATCATAGATCAATCCTCCAATTAGCATCATTCATATTTCAAGAAAGAAACTTTATAAAAAAAAAAAAAAGAGTTGTATGATATATATATATATATGAATGTCAATGACTTAATCAATTTTTCTTTTTGTAATTGAAAACACAACAAAAAATAAAAAGAGTAAAATAATTGAATGCTCAAGTTCTATATAGGAAGTCCGGAATTCAAACAATTCTCATCCCGCCTCCAGTTGTCCCAATTTCTTTAAAGACGCAATTGTCAGAAACCCGCCTGATTTGCTTAGATAGATTGTTCGTAATTTATTTATTATTATAACGGTAAAGAGCACTTTGGTGGGATCGAAAGTCACGAGGGTGATGGGCTCCAGAAAACGAGAAATTATGGAGAGGAGAGGATAGGAGGAAGTTGAAAAATGGTTAGTTGCAAGCGTTTTTTGAAATTTGAAAATTTTGGAACCTTTGAATCCATCCAATGATAAAAACAAAACCAAGCACGAGACAGACTAATGTGTATAACCTAACCTAAATGTGTCCACGTGGCTTCATAAACCTCGACAACCGTTGTAACCAATGTACTATTAGTTTTTTTAATCTTTCTGGTTTGCTCTCCAATCTCCATGTGCTTGCCTGTCGCATGTCTGTCCCGAATGCATTTCTCTTCTTTAAAAAATGAAAAATGAAAATGGAACCTATAAGTAGGACACAAAAAAGAATATTAGAGAATTATGTCAAAATTGCAACATGCTGTTGTAGATCAGCTCGTTGGATGTCATGAAAATGTTCAAATACCAAAAATATTATACGGTTATGGCACGAGATAGAAGACCTAGTATAATATCAACTGTTGACGTGATTTGAGAGTGTGATAATCGATATGCTGATATTACACTAAATCATTGTATAGTATTTATTCCTATTAGATCTTAGATAGTAACTCTTTCAGGCTTTCAACATTCATTATTTCTTTCATATATAATCATAAACTAGCAATTTCATTTCAAACAGTCTAGGTCTATGAAATAGTAGGGAAAAAAGTGAATTAATTTGATGGAGAGTAGTCAATTTATAATTTTGAATAGTTAGTATATAAAATGTGATTTTTGTTTATATATATAATAGCACGAAGCACATAATAATATAATATTGAATTGGAAGGAGAGACGTTTACTAGTACTAGTAACAAACAAAAGGTTTGAATTAGGAGGATTCAAATGAAGTTGAATGCCAATTGGCGGAGTTTTTTGCAAATCAACAGGAGGTAGAGGGTCCGGCGGCTCAACACCCACAGGCGTCAAGCCGTCAGTCAACGGGCTATGAATTATTTGTAATTTGAGTGGAAATTCTTGCCAAATCCCTTATTTGGGGTGTGGGGATTCTAGAAGCATACTAAAAAAATTAGTCAAAACAAAATTATACATTTTATTCAGGATTGAAATGATTTGTGATGTTCTTTAAAAAAAATGTTTGACCAATCTTTGCTCTCTGGTCTTTTTTTTTTCCTTCAATTCCTTAATGATGTTTAAAATTATGAAGGTGTTATTAGGAAAAATAAAAAAGGAACAAATTTTAAGTCGATTAAACATGAAAAAGGCCGGGAATGGACTTGATACAACTAATTAGAATACCTCCTTGAATGAGTTAATTTTTTTAAACAAAATTTAAATTTTGTTCTAGTGAAATCGGGCGCAACCCCCACCCAAAAAAAATAAAAAAATAAAAATCAAATAGATTGATAAATTCAGTGTACAAGATTTTTTCAGACCAAAATTTCACTCTACAATTTAACTGGTGTAATATGAGGCAAACGAACTTGAAACTACCCCAACTAGAATAGTAGGGCAAGAGCAAGTTTGCCCAATCCAATCTCGGTTTTAATTAGACAAATTAAAATGTAACTAAAATATATAATAACATAAAAAATCAACGGCATATATTATAAAGAATAAAACTGAAAAACATCAGTGAGAACTGAGAACTCGTCCTTCAACAGTGCCTTAAAGCAAGGATTAATGATTAATTAATCAAATAATAAAGTTAAATTAACATACTGGCATGCTGGTCATACAAAGCGTGATATAAGGTTTGACTTTTCCAGGTGATCTGTAGCATCTCTTCTCAAATTAATTAAACTAATTTAATCTGATATATGAGGGTGCTAATGATACCATTTGGATTTGCTTCATGCATGTTGGAATATTTTTCAATTTTTTAAATATTTTATTTAATATTGGATTTGAGTTGGTAAAGAGTCAATGGTCAATGATTTTTAGCCGACTCTTCACATTGTTGGTTAATGTTCACGACAAATTGGAGGCCAAAATCATGAAAATTGAGAGTTTCTTGTTATCCATAATATTTTTAAGTACAACAAAAATGTTTAGAAATCACTAACGTTATTATTGATTTTGTAGATTGACTACATATATAATAGAATCGGTGAATTCTAACCCTTTAATAATGCATTTCATCATAGAAGTTTTTGTAAGTAGTAGATATATAGTAACACTTATTGAAATGAGTTAATTACACTTAGCGTCTCTAACCTTTCAAGTTTATTGAGATTACATCTCCAACCTTAATCTTAGTCCTGAGGGCTCCTAACCTTTCAAAAGTGTTACACATGAGGTCCCTCTAACGATTTCCATCCATTTCCACCGTTAAAGTCAAGGGTATCATCGTAAAATACTAAAAATTGAATATTTTTATATTTTTTATTTAAAAAAAAAAAAAGAGGAGAGAACCCCCATGTGCTGCCGAAAATGGCAGTCCATTTCCTGCAGCACATAGGGGGAGACTCCCCCCCTTTTCCCGCCATTTTTGGTTGCCATTATTTTCTGGCAGCCAAAAATGGAGGGACACTCCCCCCTTTTGGCTGTCATTTTTTGCCGAAAATGGCAGCCCAAATGGCTGCCATTTCCAGTCAAAAAGGGGGGAGTCTCCCCTCTGTGCTGTTAGAAATGGAAGCACTTTGCTGTCATTTCCGACAGCACATGGTGGGGTCCCCCTCTTATTTATTTATTTTTTTAAATATTAAAATATTCATTTTTTGGTATTTTATGATAATACTCCTAACTTTAACGGTGGAAATAGATGAAAAATCATTAGAGGGACTTCAAGTGTAACACTTTTGAAATGTTAGGGGCCCCCAGAACTAAAATTAAAGTTGAAGACGTAATCTCAATAAACTTAAAAGGTGATGGACGCTAGGTGTAATTAACCCTATTGAAATAGATTTACTTTGTTGAATCGAGAGTCACCAAAACTACTAAGGATTAATTATACCTAACGTCTCCAACTTTTCAAATAATTATCGATCACGTCTCAAATATTTAATTTTACTTATGGGCGTCCTCAACCTTTTAGGATCGTTACACTTAACGTCCCTTGCACAGAAATTGTCAATTTCTTCCATTAAGTTGGGGGTACTGTAGTAAAATACAAAAAATAAATATTTTTAATGTTAAAAAAAAAGAGGGGTGGAGACACCTCTTTTGACTGCCGGAAATGACAGCAAAGTGGCTGCGAAGGGGGGAGTCTCTCCCCTATGCTGCCGGAAATGACAGCAAAGTGCTGATGCCATTTCCAGCAGCCACCCCCAAACACAAAACGGGCTGCCGAGAACCCTATTTTTTTAAATATAAAAATATTTAGTTTTTTATATTTTACTATAATACCTCCAATTGAACGAAAGAAATTGATGATTTCCGTCCCCGGGGAGTTATGTGTAACGATCCTAAAAAGTTGAGGACGCCCAGAAGTAAAATTAAAGGTTGGAGTGATCGATAATTACTTAAAAAGTTGGAGACGTTATATGTAATTAACCCAACTATTAACTAATTTTATCGTTGAGGCTTATAATTTTGGTATCGCTTGCATAGAAAGTGGTTGGTAATATTTATATAGGTTTTATTATTATGGAATAAGAATGTAAATAATTGAAATTTTTTTAGTATCAACAGCTGATTTCATTATAGTACCAGACTAATAGTCATATATATGACGTGACCCAATAAAAAATTAACATATACCTGCATACTACCACAAGTCTCCTTCCCATTTTACCACCTTATATCCACTAGGTGACTAGTAGCATTACTATCACTACAAGAAACTTTTGTGTAAATAATTAATCGAATTTTATTTTTAAAATAAAGATTGTTTTTATATTCATTTTGATGATCAATATAAGTTAACAAAATTTTTAAGTGGCGGGCTTGCATGAACACAGGGACATCACATGATGAGGGGCGGCAAAGGGAACGTGGTGACGACTTGTCTTCGACGTATAAAATACTATCACAGCATTTGAGTTGATCATAAGATTAATTGTTCTGTAACATGCGTATGAACCATATAAAATAAAATGGAATAATAATCCAATTAGAAAGTTGTGCTCCTCACGCGATTGGTCCCACATTGAGTGGTCCATTACTCCACGCTTCATAGTATCAGCTGTCAAGAGTCTATTTTAAGAAAATGCACCTAACTACTTTTGGCATATTAGAATATATATAATGAATAAAAAGTTTAGTACAAAATTGAATAGGTAACAATAGATAGCTCCATAGTTTTAGCATATGGAATATACCTATATGATTTGCCATAACATGAAGCCATGCTTACCGAGTTCAACTTTCCTTTGTTGTTTTTCTACTTAAACAATAATATCCGACCGTCTATAACTCTATATCAATTTGCCAATTCCCTGTTTGCTTTGAGAAGATAAAAAAATTTTCTCGTCCTCAATATAGCTTGGTACGCAAAAAGTTTAACTATGAGAACATAAAATGACTTACTATACTCCATCATAACGAAAAGTGCGATAAAAATGACTGTCCATGTCAAAGCTCAATACCAAACATTCCTACACAAGAGGCTACATGGTCTCCATTGTGGATACCTGATAATAATAATTTAATTTAAAAAAAAAAAAATTAAGAACTAGATTGATTCGAAGTGGCCTCTATGCCGCGGTCTCTATTGCAAATTCGCACTGCTGAAATACTTGAAAAGACATTATCATTGTTTCAAAGTAGGCCATCATCAAGAATCAAATCATGTTTAATTATTGGATGCTCGAAAATAAATAGGAAAAAAAAAGTGGGAATGTGACTACTTTAAGTTCTTTAAATTTTTCACATACCTCAACCATTACTAATTTATTTTCGTTAATTAAGCACATACAGTAGGTAAAGTGAATGTATTAATACTGAACAAATTAGGTACGTCTTCATATATATCTTCTGGGCAACGCATGCCAAGAAAAACAGTACATGTGTCTACAGTCTAGTTTTAATTAACCATCATGTTCTTTAAATTAAGCATGCTTAATTGCACCAAGATGTCCCAGTTGAAATGTGATTTTTAGGCATAATTTTAATTAGTGGGTAGGGTCCGGGTGGTTGTTCTTTTGGAAAGATGATCAATAATTTATTCTCTTTGAAGACTTAAAAAAGAGAAGTGTTATTTGTACAAATAATGTGTACTATTTTTGTACACGCACCCTTGAATATATCCACACTCTCTAAAAGTTGTGATTCAAAGAAGATGAAACAAAGGACATTTAAGTAAATACAAAAAAATATGTATAAAAAGTGTACATCTTATGTGTACAAATATCATTTCTCCTTCAAAAGTAATTGCTCCAAATAACGTTTAAATGAAACTCAAAATACACCTATAATAGCGATTGATTTAGGCAAATTAAATATCTAATATGTTAGAAATTGATCATGTGGACATATCCGATTGAGGCCCGGGGTGGGTTCACCGGATGGTGGGATGATGTAGAGCCCAGCTACCATGAATGTCAAGTACGTACTTGTGACATATATAGAAAAGAGATTTTTGATATTGTTCAATTGTAAAACCTAATCGTACACAAACGATCTCTTGCCACATTTTTTAAAATCTAAAACTGGTACCTCATTATGGACACAAGTATGGCATAGAGGCTGGGTAAGTTTTGTTTAATTTTCTATAGAGTCAATACATGCTTTGTTTACACTAACGGGACAACACGCGTTTTGATAGAAAATTGATAAACCCCCGTCTTTTCGTCAACTTCGAATCAATTCCAAGTTGCTTCTTCTTACCCCGAGTAGTCAATTTACGAGCATATGGGAAAAAAAATCTCAGGGCACGTCCTGCAAAAATCTTCTATCACTGCAAAACTTAGATCTTCGAATTACAAAAATGGGCCCCGGGAATAAAGCTGATTGTGGGGGTCAAACAGACATGTATTCATTTGACATTTTGAAGATTGAACAGTCGACATGTCCTTGTTCAATTCATTTTTTTCTTCCAACCAAGTATTTGAGGAAAGAATCGAGCTCGTGACCTGTACGTATACTTGCTTTATTGAAAATAAGAAATATGAAAGGGTTAATTTCACAAAAGGTCCCCAACCTTTGGATTTAGAATTGGATAGGTCCTCAACATTTTTTTCGCTCTCTTAAGTCCCCAACCTTTCATAAATATGCATAATAGGTCTCTCTTGTCACTATTCCCTCAATTTTTCATATAAAATAACATTATTAACCCAATGTGAGATGATTTCAAAGTCTCAACCCCCACCTCCCTCCCCCCTACACTACAAAGTTTTCCCATTAAGTTAGATTTAACTTTTTGTATAGAGTCAACTGTTAATAAAAATCAGTCAAGTTGTGAATTAGCTAATTGACTGATTTTTATTGACAGTCTGACTCATTACAATGAGTCCGATCTAACTTATTAGAAATCACAATACAGTACATACATGCATCATCAATTCTATTTTAACATCAGCTGACAGTATTTTTATAAAGCTATCCATTGATGTGAAATTGTGAATGCAAGTCTTGTGGGATCCAACAACTAAATAGCACTGACATATAGTACAATTACTTATTTTTAATAGGTTCATTTAAAAAGTATGGTCAATTGATAGGGCCATAAGATACCATTTGTTAGTGGGTAATTTACACTTAATGTCCCTGACTTTTCAAATATTAATAGATCATGTCCCCAATCTTTATTTTCCTTGTAGGGGTCCTCAACTTTTTAAGAAATCCCCATTTAGGTCCCTGATGACGAAAATCATCCATTTTGTCCGTTAACCATCCAATTAGAAAGAGAAAGTTGGTGGGTATTTTTAGCATATCAAAAGAAAACCTATTTATCAAATAAAAAAATAAATATTTTAATTTTTTTATTAAAAAAGGAAAAATGAGGGGAGGGGTCTCCCCCTTTCCGGCAGCCTTTTTGGGAGAGAGTCTCCCATTTGCTGCCCTGTGCTGTAATTTGTGCCAGCCGTTTGGCTGTCAGATGTGAGTCTCCCCCTTGCTGACTCTCCCCCCATCTCCACCCGGCTGCTAAAAGGAAGGAGCCCTCTCCTTTTTTTAAAAAAAAAATAAAATATTTATTTTTTATTTGCCAAATGGGATTTCTTTTGATATACCAAAAATGCCCCCAGCTTTCTCTTTTCAATTGGTTGGTTAACAGACAAAATAGATGATTTCTATCACCAGAGACCTAAGTGGGGATTTTTTAAAAGATTGAGGACCCCACAAGGAGAAATAAAGATTTGGGACGTGATCTATTAATACTTAAAAAATTGGGGATGTTAAGTGTAAATTACCCTTTGCTAGTACTAGCAAAATTTCATTTCCTTGAGGAGTTGGACGACATGAGCTAAAAGTAAAACTGACGAGCAAGCGAGAGACGTTGAAATTAGATTTGTATCAATGGGCTTGATCCTAATCATAGACAATAAACTCAAACTCTGTCTTTTTTATCCCTAGAATGCTTTTAGACTGGGGGTGGAAGGTTATTTATTTTCATCTACCTGCCATCTGAAGTTAGCATGACAAAAAGAGAGTATGTCCATAACTTGAGAAAAGCGTACTATAACTCATTTCTTGACGAGTGAGTGTCGAAATACAAAAAATATCAATAAATAGCGTCAATGAAGCCTACCCCATTTGGTCCGTGAGTTAGACTGATATCTTAGGACCTAGAGGTTTTAGGTTAGATTTTCCTATATTTGGGATTTATTTTACTTATTATAGTTTTATTTCTACCTCTTGTAGATTTTTTTGTGCTGCGTTTTAATACAGCTTATATTTATACGCATTTGTAATACTAAAATGCATATTATAATTGTGCATTCAAAGAATATGTCAATAAATAGCAGCACTAGAGTTGGGGAATCATAAGGGTTAAACTTGACAAATATCCATCTTTTTTACACTATTTTTAATGTTAAGGTATATTAAGGATTTTTTTTTTTTTTGTAAAAGTCAAATATCAAATTGTGACCTCAGACCAATTGTGACCAATTATTGTGACCTTTCTATAGGGCACAAATTGGTATGAGATCACTAGTTACACCACCGCCATCACAACAACTCACTGAAACACTAAGTTACAACACACCTCTACAATAACTCGTTGGAATACTGAGCCACAACTCACTGAAACGTCGAGTCACAACACACCACCATAACCACTGGCCACACACGAAACAACCATCAAAATCAACCCCTAATTCACAAACTAGAAATACCAAACCCAAAATTTAACCCAAATTTCTAATTCAAAAACCTAATTGAACTAGAAATTAAATCAAATTGAAGAAAAAAAACCCTAAATTGAAATAGGAACACAGAAATTCGAAACACTAACTTGAGCCAAACAAAAAATTCGGAACATAACCTGAATTTGAAAATGGGCCTTTGTGATAGCATTGTTTGCAGAGTGTCGATATTTTGTTCGTGGAAATGATAAGGTCTTTAATTTCCAGTTTGTTTCTGGATACCTTATGTGTGGCAAGTTTTGACTTTGTATCTTTGATACTTGCATGATTATTAGGTGTCGGTTGAAGATTGTTGGGATTTTGATACCTAATAATCCCAAGGTGATGATGATCAAATTTACCTTCATAGACCATTGCGTAGGATTGAAGTATTACCGACCATTACGAGAAGAAGCCTAAAATTGAAAGTAACACACATTTGTGTCTCTGGTCCAAATTGAAGTATTAGGCCATTGTGGGCCTTGTTACTCTTTGGCTCATGAGCATTGTTTGGCCCATGTGATTTGTTGTTTTGCTCTATATAAGCCACAAAACAAGTCTTGTGCATTTGAGAGGTGCCAAAATTTGAATTGAGAGAAAAGAAATACTCCTTAGTGGTGTAGCTTTAATTGGTTCTCTCACTCTTTGTGAGTGTATGGGTTAGGGTGGTTGCTCATTTAGTGCTTCCTTATGGTAGAGTTTGAACTTAAGCCTTGTGTGTAATTTGTTTACTATCCATCTTGTATTTCTTAGTGTGTATTTTGTTCAACACATCTAATTATAACTGAATGCAGTTACATATCTTGCAGATTTGGTAGGATCACGATGATATGTTCACACGAACTGATAATTCAAAAATTGGTATATATGGGTGTACACACACACACATATGATAATTAATGATCTCTCAGAATTGCGACAAACGTGGAAGGAAACAGGAGTATCCAAAATGTGAATTATTCAACAAGAAGGTATCGATATTTTGCTGCAAATAGAACCCCATAAAAGTTTGCATTTGTAAACAAAAATTGATGAATATTAATTTATAGGTAGTATGCAACTGTCGGATTAATTCGTATTCAATAGCACACTTTATGAATGCAATTGAGGAATGTTACCATACAATAATAGGCTTTAAGATTTTTGAAAGGTCTGCTTCCTAGAATTCCAGAAAGTATTTAAAATGAACTATCTGTTAAGATTACGATTTGTGAACTGCAGGAACTGAGATTTCTTGTAAGCACAAAAATGATAGAGGTGACGTTATAATATGATGGACTTTAGAACACATTAGTCCACTATATTGATCATAATGCTTCCAGCATATTGATCAGTGATAACCATTCATATCGTGAACTCATTGAGTGTATCAACAATATTGCAATGGAGATTGAGTCAAGTCAATATTAATTTGAACTAAAATGTTGGCTTGAAGACTCTGGACCACTATTGAAAATCAGTGACACCATTGAACTTGAATGAAGATGATGATTATTTTATGAGTGCCACATATGCGTAGAAATACTACAACTACAAGAGACAATCTGCCATACCACAAGAGGAATAAAATGAAAAATTAACGACCTAGAGCCCAAGAAAACTAAAGGATTCGATTTTGATTGTTAAGCACTCAAACTACTATTAAAAAAGAAAAAATAAATGAAAGGAATAGTAGTAAAGAAACAACAGCCTAAAATTTACGTATCAGTAAAGTGTATTGAAGCTATTGAACAACATATTCACAACTTAAAAAAACTAAATTGAGTATCTGTTTTGTAAAACTATTGAAGATAAAAAAAAAAAACATTAGTCGTCAAGTATGCAATGATCAATAATTTATCAATGTAACAAAAATGCACAAATACAAGAGTATATATAAACTATGTATCGGAGAAAAACGTTTCAGCCAGTCGATTTAATGGTCATTGTGTCAACCTACATTTGCATTGCTAAGTATCATCAGATACCGTATCAATTAATGAGTAGATATTAACGTCTTTTAATTAATTAATAAACTATCATTAATTAAAAAGATAAATAAACTACTTAAATGCCTTCTCTGTACTTACGATAGATATTAGAAAAATATATTACAATAATAGGGAAATAAAAAAGGGATAATTATCCCAAAAAAAAAGATAATGAGTAAATTTAAAATTCAAACACTGAAAATCTATGAGAATCCTATCAGATTTTATATTAGATTACACCCAAATTACGTAAAATATAAATGTAAGATTACATTAAGATATTATTATAAAATAATTAATCTATATATCTATATATCTACACACACACACACACTTAAAAGAGAGGATGGTTTCCTCTTTTTTTTCTTTTTTCTTTTTATTTTTTGGGGCTCAAACTTACCTACTAAGTCTAGAAATATGATATTGGCCCTTGATTTTATCCACTTATTTTAGCCATTAATTTCATTTTTTTAATCAATTTAATCAATTAGTTACATTTTTGCATTTCTTTTTTTATATTTTAATCATTGTATCTTTTCATTTTATCTTTTTACTTTTAAATTGCATCCGATTATTTTGCCATTTTCCAAATCATATCTCATTTGATTAGGCCGCATATTTTTCTTCTTCATCCAAATCTCCTATCTTCAAGAAGCTGGATTTGGATAACAGGAAGTTAAATTTGTACCAATCATTTGTTTGACGGTCATTTTTTAATAACAAATCCGACGAAACTGTTTGTCGGCTATCCTCATTTTCTCTGATTTTGATTAGTTTAAATTAGAAAGTTCAGTGATCCTTCTATTGGAAAATCTTCGCCGATAGCCCTAATTTCATTTTCCGTCTATGTTCCCAGAATTAATCGACATCTATTATGAAAGTTTCTTACCAGTTTTGCCAACCCCAATTATGGAAAATCATTGGCGATTAATATGGAAAATGTTAACTTTAAATGTGGAATTGCTCTAAAACATAATTAATCATGATTGGTGTTTGAGACTAAAAAAGTTTTTCTTATTTATGCTTTAATATTATTTTATCAATAATGAATCTTATTATATGCATCCATGAAAAAAAAATCACCTTTAATTTACTCCATAGTTTATACGAAATTGATAATAAAATACATTTAAGATAGCGCACATCCATTCTCATTTTCGAATATTATTGCTTAATATAAAATACATCTAACATTGGTAATTCCACTCACATATTGTTAAATTTATCTTTGTATATATATTGGTCCACAATCGTAATGTATTTAAACACAATATTCCAACCATATTTAATTTTTTTTGGAATATTATTGAATAAGAAAAAAAACATCTAATACTGGTAATTTCAATCACAGATTCCAAATGCATCTTTCTATATAGATTTGGCTACAATCCTAATTCACTAGAATCAATTCGAGTTGTGCTATTTGAACAAAAATAAATACAAAAAATCTAACAAAATTGACACATGGCACAATTTTTTTTTCAACACATCACATCACTTTTACATCAACACTTATTACATAACCCACATGTCAATTTTGTCACATTTTTTATCCCCCTTTTTATCCAACTAGAATTTTTCAGTTCACTATTACATGAGAATAATGATCTTTTGAAGAATTCTACATTACAAATATAAACGTATTAAATAGATGATTGTAACAGATTAATTTTCTATGCTCACAACCACTTAAAAATATTAGGATTTACAGCAAGAACGATATTTAAACAATAGCGATTACTATTTATGAATTGTTTACTTTCTTTGACCAAGATTTCCCGTGCAATGCACGGGTGAGATCACTAGTAAATCTAGTAATAAATATTTAACCTCTAAAAACATGGATTGTAAATTTAATAATAAACAATGTAAAAGTGAAAAGATATATATATATATATATATATATATATGGACAATTTTATTTTGTCCACGAATGTATGTTATTATGCATGCATGTAATACATGACACACATTTAGATTACAAGTGTGGAGTACTTGTAATCTAGATATCTAACACATATACACACATGTATAATAACATACATGTGTGTAAGTAAAATAAAATTCTTGATATATATATATATATATATATGCATGTAAATACGAAGCATGACTTGAAAAAAATGGCGTGAGCCATAATTTCCTTTCAATTTAATTTCCAGCCCAATAGATACGGCCCAAGTCCATTAACTATTTTCTTATTTATTTTTAAATTTAAAGCAGTTTATCCTGAATATATCACGTGATTTATCACCGGTCAAAGAGCACAAGTGCAATTTCTTCCTTATCGAGCTGCTGCAGAAATTTCGGCTGTATAATTTATAAATTTTAGCCCCCCGCCTATTTATTTCTGTAATTATGCCTCTTTTTTTTTTTTTGTATTTCTTTGATGGCCATCATCCCTTTTAATTCCTCTGTTTGCGTAGCAGCTGATGATTTATACCGTGTAGCAGAAGATGGAGGCATCGAATTTGTATGCTGTACCTATTAAACCTCTGTTGAATCGATCTATTTTCGTTAAAAATGTAAGTTATCTTAATTTTGGTCCTAATTTGATTCGTGGATATTTTGGTAGCCACTCCGAATTTAGGGTCGGAAATAATTCAGTCTGGGTTTTGATGGTATCTTTCATCATTGCCATTCCGGGGCCCAGGTTTGTTGCTGCAAATTGAGATTGTATTATGTCTGAGCTCTAATGAATTACTTGTTTTCTACTTCTTTGACATTAATATTTATAGAGACATTCGTGACCGAGGAATGTGAATCTAATGTCTGTAATTTTGGGGGAAAATGCGAGAATGGAAACGGCTAATTTTATTTATTTTTATAGTTTTTCGATTGTTGAGTTAAAGTCATATGGGGATACAGTTCCAATTAGCGCTAGAACAACCGACGAGGTGAAGGAAAGAAAAAGATAGAGTAAGGGAAAAAAGACACCTGACAAGTAGAATTTGTATGCATAGGAGTATGTTGCTTCAAACCCCCCACCTAGGAGTACTTGAAGTTCGTAAATAAACT
>CAVNYN010247474.1:0-10014 GCA_963692815.1 Nyctanthes arbor-tristis
AACTGGCTCAAGATTGATATTGGATTTGCTGGTTGGCGACTCGACTTTGTCCGTGGATTTGCTCCAAGTATACATAAAATGTATATCCAGAATACTTCACCAGATTTTGCTGTTGCGGAACTCTGGAAGGCACTTTCCTACACTGACGGAAAGCTAGACTACAATCAGGATAGGCATCGGAATGAATTGAAGCAGTGGGTTCGGGATGCAGGAGGGAGAGTTACAGCTTTCGATTTCACGACATTGGGAATTCTTCATGCTGCTGTGCAGGGGGAATATTGGAGATTGAAGGATGCTAATGGAAAGCCTCCAGGATTGATAGGCATTTTACCGCAGAATGCCGTCACTTTTATTGACAATCATGATACTGCATCCACGCAGCAACTGTGGCCATTCCCTGTAGATAAAGTCAGTCTTGGATATGCTTACATTCTTACTCATCCTGGTATCCCAACGGTGGTAAGTTCGTCATCCGGTATAATAGGACTATTGACTTGTTTACACCTTCGCCGGACTTAACCTTCATCCAAGTTTTACGTATTCTTTACTCTACTTTGCTTGAATTTTAAGTCTTGTAGATTGACTTGGCAGCTCAAAATACAAGTTTAAATCGACTGATCTGCAACATTACGATTAATAAAAGTGACTAATCTGTTGTGCAGTTCTATGATCATTTCTTTGATGGGGAGATCGGAAGAGCGTCACTAAACTAGCACAGATTCGGACAAGAAATGGCATCTCACCAACTAGCAATGTGCAGATGCTGACCTCTATGTGGCAATGATTGATGATAAAATTATCGTCAAAATAGGCCCAAAGCTTGATCTTGGCAATCTAATTCCACCGAACTTTCAGGTTGCAACCTCTGGAGTAGACTATGCTGTTTGGGAGAAAATGTAATCCAATGTTTCTACTTATACGAAGCTAAATTATGTAAAAAAATAAAGTTGGCTCTAGCAACACGCTCTTCCGATCTCACCAACTTCTAGAGAAATAATGCTATAAATAATAGTCTACCTCTCCACCGCAAGACTTCTAGAGAAATAATGCGATAATAAGAAGGATATCACGTCTGAGTAAAAAAGGAAAATTTTCAAAACTAGTGAAGTAAGCAATTGTAGAAACGTTGTTTATGAATCAAAAATTTGGTTTGATGGGCTAGAGATATGTTTTTGGGACGGTGTAAAATTTTACACCATTTTAGTGTAAAAGATGCACGGAATAGGTTGGAGTCGATATAACATTGTGGAAAGAATTTTACTTTTGAGACTTAAGAACCTTGCCATAATTTGGTTGAATAATGCGATATGTCTAAATTAGAGGCTGGTGTTTAATTTAGTTGGTATTTTATTATTGGATTGGATGTTGGATAAGAAAAATGTCTCAATTAATTAATTTAAAATTATCCATCCATCTCCCAAAATTAAATTGACAACTAGATTAATGATTCGGTCTAATAAAAAGAGAACACATTCTCCTTGTTATTGTATACAAGCATTAAATTTCATTTCCTGAGATAATTAGATTTTGGTTTCCTAATTTATGTTTGATTATCTATATCTTCTGCATAATTGCATTGTAAGTTTGCTTTGATAACTACTCGGTTAGAGTTACACATTTTAAATTCTCACTAGGCCACTATCATTTATTCTAATAATTTGGCATTACAACAAGAACCAAACTCTCTTTAAAGTATTTAAACTAGTATTTCACATGTGCGATGCACGGGAATAACAATTTATAGAAATGTAATAGATAAGAAGCTGAACAATAAGAGTTGGCAATAAATGTACATCAACATCTATATACTCCCTCCACCCCAAAAAGATCTCCCCTTTCTTTTTTTATCCGTCCCAAATTATATTCTCATTTCCTAAATTAATTTTTTAATTTTCTAATATACTTCCATTTTTAATACATAGTAATCAACAACTAAAATGAAATATTAAATAAATCAACGGGCATATTAGAAAATATATATTAAATTGTACATTTCTAATAATATTATATGATGTTCTCTTAATCTATGTGAAAAATGAAAAGAGAATATCTTTATGGGATGGAGAGAGTATAAAAATAGGTAAAAAAAACTCACAACCCAAAAATGAAATATAAAAATGACACTAGCCAAAACATTTAGCAAACTAGTTAGGCTCAATCAACATCCAAAATGGCTTAAACCCTTAGAGAATAAAAAGTAACCGACCCATCAACAAAATAAAGATAAATGCAATGTCGAAAATCAGTAAATTAGTAGGCAACATAAACTTTTTAAAATAGCCTAACAAAGACGCATTAGGAGCTCCACAATATATTTTTCAATCTAGCTTTTCAATTTTGATAATGTTTCTTTCTTGTTGCTTGACAGTTAACGATCCTCCACCACCACGTTGATGCTTCATCCATCAAGAGTCACTTTGACAGAGTTCTAACCGGCTTTGCGAACTCATTATCCAAAACTGAGTCATCAACGTGGAAAATAGTAAGAACTTAGTAACGACAAATAGAGCCTACTTTATATAAAGAATATAGAATTTCTGTATCAAGTGAATAAAACTACCTTATAATCACCACCTACAGGCTTTTTGAATTTCAATGCTGAATCAGAGTTTGAACCAGACTCTTACAAAAGACACCAATCAATGGCATTGAATGCAAAACTAAAGGACGGGTTAAACATTTATTTGGGTAAACAAAAAATCCAAACAAACTCAGCTAACGTCATCAATTGCTATTTCCATTAACTCCCTTTGCAGATTCCGTTAACTAATCCAAATCCCTCTTCTCTCAGAATAAAGTTGATTCCCTTTGATAGAATTAAAACTTTAACCGATATCACCTTGAATATTTTTATCTTAAATCTTTTGATGATAAAGATAGCATATGAATTTATATTTTTCAATTGAGCATTCAAACTGTCTAGATATTTTTTAAGCACTTTAATGAACAACAATAAGCAATTTCATGAAATCAACTTTGAAGTGCAGAAAGGCAGTACCACTATTCTAATTATAATCAATTACAATTAAAAGTGAATATTTTTGTTACTAATTATTGCAATTACAATTTTTAGAATCTAACATTTCATTGTAGAAAAGTTAAGCAACGTCTCTCAATTATTTTCAATGAAAAGGAGAAAGCTAAACTACAAAGGGTAAAAGCCATCTTTCGTGTTTGTATTAATGGTATCATCAATGAAAGAAAAAGGAGAATAGGGGACTCACAATTACAAATAAATGACTATTAAAAATCATTTTTAGAAGTATGAATAGAAATATATAGACACATAAGTCGGCTATGAGCTCAAAAGCATAAATTTCATATGGGCCCATTCAAACATGGCTTACTAATACCATGTTGTACATCTAGCTGATAAATAAACTTAGAACCTTATATTACCGTCCTTCTAAATTAAAAAATAGTTCTTACAGAGCAATTGAAATAAATTCCAACAATGGTGATAACATGGCTGTCGAACATGAGGAGGCAAGGATGAAATCTAATCTAATACGTGAGTTGGAAGGAGACCCAATGTGTTAAGTTGTCAACAATAGATAAGTTTGATTAGCTTTATAGCAATGCTAATGGAAAAGTTGAAATGACTTATTAAATGTTGAAAAAGGAACCAAAGTTTTCCTTCCAGATGCCCATTTCTAAACCAACCAAATTAAGGGCAATAAATAATTAATCAAATACAAAAGTGAAAAGAAAACAGGATTTGAACAAACTGAAGAGGTGGCATGTCACCTTGTGTAACTTTCCATTGTAATGTACCATCTTCTGTGAACGACTTGCATGTTCCTTTTTTGCTTGATCCCTTGCACTAATTTCTCATTTCTCTTATTCCTACTTTCAGTTCCAACATACTAAAAAACATTTGTAAATCATTAATAATTAGCCATTCATAAAACATTAATCATCAATGTTAAGCAACTTTACTTACAAATCTAATGAGAGTACAATTATGAATCATCATCATTGTTCATAAACCAAAAACAGTAGCCAAAAATCCCAAGAAATTAAGGTTAAAAGAATCTCACCCCAAGTCAAATTTCTTCACCCCAAGTCAAATTTCTTTAAACCATAAAAACTAAGAACATCAAAAAAAAAAAAAAACTCTAAAATAGTCTCGCTAGAACAGCCAAAAAATAAAAACTAAGAATAAATACTCTCACTATCATCCATCAATAAAACCAGATTTAGATCAGCTCCCAGATCTATCTTGGCATCTCTTCATGGCGATGACTTCAGTTGAGGAGATGGAGCCTGAAACAGTGCCAAAAAGGTTCCAACAGGTCATGATTCAAGTCACCAAAAAGGTCAATAAAATTTGATTTTCAAGGATCATTATCCTTACCAAACTTTGGTTCCTCTGATTCACCACAATTACAAAGCAAACAGTCATCAGCCTGGTCAAGAAGCATAGACAGAAGGGGGGAAAAAGAATCCTTGGATAAAACTATCTTTGGTATTTGTAGGTAGTAAGCTGTTGAATCGACAAAAGGAATAAATGAATCAATAAGAAACCTTAAATTGTTAAACAGTATGCTACCACCAAAAAAATTCCAATAAGAAACCACAAAAGAATCAATTATCTTATACCCTCTTTTCTGGATTCAACCTTTAACAGCATGTCTAGATGTATTAGCTTTTGTGCTTTCAGTTCTGCAACCCCCCCCCCCCCCCATTTCGGCTAAACAATTTCAACAGCCCGAAACGCGCCAATCTTGAACAAAAGGAAGAAACAAAAACCCGTCAAAAACATCAAGATATTTCGACTAAACAATTTCAACAGCCCAAAACCCATTGATCTTGAACAAAAGGAAGAAACAAAAACCCATCAAAAACATCAAGACATTTCGACTAAACAACTTCGACAGCCCAAAACCCATGATATTGAACAAAGGGAAGAAACAAAATCCCCTCAAAATATCAAGATCTTACCTTCATTATTAGATCCGTCAATGCATCTCGGGCAACACCGATTGTAGTGATAATTGAACAATAATCGTCTAAGATGATCTCCATCGTGACAGTGAATCAATTGAGATCAGGATAAGCACAAATATGATGATAATTACGGAGGAAAATTTTTTATACATTTTGTAATCACTGCATATATCCAAAAGTTTTATCAAAGATTCAAACCACTTACCTTAATTCAAAAGAACCCTAACGCGATCAGAAAGAATGCAGTTGATGAAAATATAATCGACATACATCTTAGAAATCACACATTTTCCAATTTGCAGCAAGGTAAGGATAAGAATAATTCGCCATTAGCAAGGAAAGAAGACGAAGAAGAAATCGGACATCCAGATGAGAGAAACGAAGCCCGACGGATTAGACTCATCCTCTCCTAGTTAACCCAAACATTAACCTCGCTTATGGAGCAACTTTACCAATTAATCCCTAAACAAATATGTCAAATTACAAAATTACCCACACTTATGCAACTAGAAAAAAAGCGGGAAAATGGTGTTAGAGACTCAAGTCTCTTATTAATAATAATAATAATAATAATAATATAGATGTTAGAAACTTCGCTGTTAGAAACGGAAAGTTAGGGACCAGTTGTACTTTTTGAAGAATCTGAGGACCTACAAATGCATTTTTCCGTAAAATTTTTACAGAACGTACGAGATTGTTCTCAAAGATCCTTTATCCCCTTGATTCCTTTCTCCTGTTAAGTTTTCCATGGCCTATTCGAGAAAAGCCAAGAAATTGCCAGAATCATCGTGCACTTCATATATATTCCGTACTCCTCTGTACCAATTCGAAACAAGAAGAGTCGAAAAGTTCAAGGAAACAACTCTAGATTTTATATCGCGATCAACCGTTTGCTATTTCAAGAGAAGTACTAAACGATGTCTCTGATTCCAAGCTTTTTTGGCAACCGACGAAGCAACGTTTTCGACCTGTTCTCTCTCGACGTTTGGGACACCTTTATGGGCTTCTCTTTCTCAACCACAGTAGCCAATTTTCCAACCGCTGCGCGCGAAAACTCTGCATTCGCCACTCGGATAGACTGGAAAGAGACTCCGGAGGCCCAGGTTTTCAAGGCCGATCTCCCGGGGTTGAACAAGGAAGAAGTGAAAGTAGAGCCGTAGAGGTTGAAGAAGGCAGAGTACTCAAGATCAGTAGAGAGAGAAGCAAAGAACAAGAGGAAAAGAACGATAAGTGGCACCACGTGGAGAGGAGCAGCGGAAAATTCCTCCGTCGGTTCAGGCTGCCCGAGAATGCAAAGATGGATCAGGTTAAGGCTAACATGGAAAATGGTGTGCTGACTGTGACTGTGCCTAAGGAGGAAGTGAAGAAGCCTGAAGTTAAGGCCATTGACGTATCTGGTTGATTAAACGGTGTGCTTTGCACTCACTGTGTGCTTATCGATGGATGATTGTGAATGAAAAATGGATTGTGTGTCGTCTGCTGTATGTTACGTTTGTGTGATCGTGACTTGGTTTCAAATCTTTGTAATGAGATAAGATAATTTTTACATTCAAAGATCAATCTTTTAAAAAATATTCCCAGCTCATAATCTTCTTAGCTGGTATCTAACACCTGGTCCACACGCTAATTTCATATGAATTTCATACTTTTGTTCCCATACAAACCGTTTCATCTTGGATTAGCCATTCACACTTCCTTACTTTATCACTCTCTAGTGTATAAAACCAACTGATTGATTGCCTAATCATTGTGGTCTTATTTGTCTGTTCCTTGACAAATCATCTTCTATCTTCTTATGGAAGTGCACTGTAAAAGCAGTATATTTGCAATATTCAAATTGTTGTAAACAATCCTGGAAAGTTTGATAACGTGCCTTGTACGTCTGAGTTCTAAAATGTGGATAGTGATCGAGTTTGTCACTTATCATTTATCAAGAAGAAAGAAATTCCAAAATTTATTGGATTTTCCCGTGTGAGTTTTCCATAAAAAAGTCAAGAAACCCGGCTGTGGGATTCTATATATGTTTCTGCATTTTGCTTGGTACGACCCAGAAGAATCAACGATGACTCTAGTTCTTTCTTCTGTTTCTTGTCTTTGTATTATTTTGTCTATTTTCCCGGCTCTTGTTATTCCTACGTTGTTATTCCAGGTATTTCAACAACTCTGCTTGTTATATCAGTCTGGTTTTCTTTTCTCTGTGTGTGTAATTTAATTCAATATGAGTTTTTCATTAGGGATTCAATTGGGAGTCAAGCAAGAAGCAAGGAGGATGGTGCAATTCACTAATCAATCTTGTATCTGACATAGCCAATGCTGGGGTTACCCATGTTTGGCTACCCCCAGTTTCCCACTCGGTTGCACCTCAAGGTGACTTATATCGAACTGAAATAGCTCTTGACTAACATATTTGGTATGAATTACCATACAGTTCTGGACAGTATAGTTGTGCATAACCTAAAGCTGATTTGCCTGCATAGACTAGCAACAGAGACTTGATTGTTGAATTTCGGCTTTAGAAGAAACAACTAATCCTTGCGCCTTTGCTTGGAACCAACACAGGGCAAATATGGCTGTTTGTAGTTTTCTGCTAATTGAGATTTATGCATGTATCATTAGCCTTCTGTGCTTGTTTCATCTCATGAGGTTTGCTATTGTTGTATTCCAGTCTTATACTAACTTCTCTTTAAACCATTAGAATTCCAACATCCTGATATAGTGGAATATAATGATATAAGGTATTCCTTAACCATGGCCAGTTCTGTCTTAATTTCCATGCTATATGCCAGGAAGATCGTATGATCTTCATGCATCCAAATATGGAAATCAACAGCAGTTTAAGTCATTAATTAAAGCCTTCCATGACAAGGGCATCAAATGTGTTGCTGATATAGTAATAAACCATTCGACAGCTGAGAAACAAGATGCAAGAGGCATATATTGTATATTTGAGGGTGGGGGCTTCTGATGATCGCCTTGACTAGGGGCCGTCATTCATTTGCAAAGACGACACTGGGTATTCAGATGGCACTGGGAATCCTGATACATGGGATGACTTCAAACTTGCTCCTGGCGTAGACCATCTCAATCCCAGAGTACAAAAGGAGTTGTCAGACTGGATGAACTGGCTCGAGACTGAAATTGGATTTGATGGTTGGAGATTCGACTTTGTCAAGGGATATTCTCCGAGTATCCTTAAAACCTATATGGAGAATACTTCACCTGATTTTGCAGTTGGGGAGCTCTGGAATTGACATTCCTATGGACAGGATGGAAAGCCAGACTACAATCAGGATAGGCATCGAAATGAACTGATGCAGTGGGTTTAAAATGCAGGAGGGAAAGTTACTACTTTAGATTTCACAACAAAAGGAATTCTCCATGCTGCTGTGCAGGGGGAATATTGGAGATTGAATGATGCTAATGTAAAACCTCCTGGAATGATAGGCGTTTTACTACAGAATGCCATCACTTTTATTGACAATCATGATACTGCATTCACACAGCAATTTTGGCCATTTCCAGTAGACAAAGTCAGTCTTGGATATGCTTACATTCTTACTCATCCTAGTGTCCCATCAGTGGTAAGTTTGTCGTCCTGTATAATGGGGCTATCTGCTTGTTAACGTTTTACACCTTCTCCAGGATTAACTTTTATTTCAGTTCGTCTTATTCTCTACTCCAAATCAATCTGCTCAAGTCTTAAAGGTTGTAGATTGACTTGGAAGCTCAAAATACATGTTCAAATTGACTCCTCTACAAGCTTAGCATTAATTAAGAGGCTATTCTGTCGTGCAGTTCTATGATCATTTCTTTGATGGGGGAAGAAAGAAGAAATCACTAAACTAGCACAGATTCGGATGAGGAATGGCATCTTAGCAATAAGCAAAGTGCAGATTATGGCCTCTGATGCTGATCTCTATGTGGCGATGATTGATGATAAAATTATTGTGAAAATAGGCCCAAAGCTTGATCGTGGAAATCTGATCCCTCCCAACTTTCAGGTCGCAACCTCTGGAATAGACTATGATGTTTGGGAGAAAAAAATGTAATCAAATGTTTCTACTGTTATCAAATCATGTAAAAACAGGACGCTGGCTCTAGCAACTAACATGCCTTGGTAGTCTATTTAAAATCCAAATTGATAATATTAAATGTTATGTTTACTAATAATAGATTATATGATGTGACATATAAAAAATTTTGAATTTTAGCATCAAACACTGAAGTATATCATCTTTTTTATTTTATGTTTTTCGTTATACAGTAAAATTGTTTTTTGTGGTCCTCTTTCTTACAAAATGAAACTAGGTTCCTATCTTTTCTATATCTCATAGCAAAGTTCTTAACCTTTGATTGAATATGCAACATGAGGACTTCTTGATATGGTAAACAAGGTGAGTTGAGTTGGCTCGCGAGCTCAAAAATCCTGCTCGATTTTGGCTTGGCCCGTCCCAACTGGAGCCTAAGCTGTGACTCAATCTTTTTGTTTGAGTTGAGTTGGTTAGGCTCTTGAGCCTTTCTTATATATATATATATATATATATATATTATAGACATTATTTTGTCTATACGCATGCATGTTATTATACATGCGTGTATATATGTTAAGTATCTGAGATACAAGTATTCTACACTTGTAGTCTAGATATATGTCATGTGTTATACACATGTATAAGGTAAAATAAAATTCTTGATATATATATATATATATTCCTTTTTTCTTATATATAGTATGTGATTTCTTTTAGGGTTTGAAACTTTAAAAAGTTATAAAAAACTGGAGAAGAAAATAGTCTAGTTATTTATTTTTGCAAGGGCCCATATTACAAGCCGTCTTTGACTGGTTATATGGGCCAGTCCGTGTGGCCAGGCCAGGCAAGCCAGAAGGCCCGGACTGATTCGGAGTAGTGAGCCTCAATCTTTTGCGGGTCAAGCCACGGGTGGTCGAAGCCATCCGACTTGTTTCCAAATCTTACTTTTGGGTAATTTTTGTCAAAATCTTCCGTCTCAATGCTTGATTACTTTCTATATGTGAGAGTTACAATAATAATCCAGAGTCTATTA
>CAVNYN010247481.1:0-17530 GCA_963692815.1 Nyctanthes arbor-tristis
ATGTACCAACTGTAAATTCTTGCACATCAATATTTGTGTAAGGATGTACAGATTAATGCCATGTATCGGCGTACATGAAGCACTTCTCTTATATTTTTTGGCTGTTGTCTATAATTATGTTAATTAGAATTGGAAGTCATGTAATATCATCTTATTGAATATATGCATTGCAGTACTGTCATCTATTGCTTATTTATTATAGAATTTAATAGACATTAGCATAATTTAATGGATTTCATTGAATTTAATTACTCTTTTACTACCAAAACAATAAATAAATAAACAAATTTTATAGTAATACCAAATTTTATATGTTTGAAAGGATATATAAATTTATGAGATTATAGTAATACCAAATTTTAAATATTGGCCATTTATTCAAATAGAGAAACGAATCAAAGACAATAACGGAAATAAATAAAACAAAAGACTTTGCCAGACGAGTGGCGTAATGCCGCTCGCCGGAGAGCGGTAGCAACGATAAACCTAGCCCAAAATCGAAGGCTCTACACCATGTGAACAATTCAACACATCAACAATTGAATCAAACCACAAGAATAAATTGTATCAATCCACAATAAGAACCAAGGAAAAGAGAAAGAAGAAACCCTAGATTGCATTGAATAATTGAATAAAGTGATATACATGTTTTATATACAAGGATCAATGTACACAACTTAAATAATTGAAATACTAAACTAAACATAGAATAAAGTAAACAATTATAACGTACTAAACTCTAACATATATAATAAACTCTAACATATACAAGTTAATTGCTATATAACTATTTTCAGTTTGAATTTTACTAAAATTTGTAACATCATGATCATCTCTCATTCAGCCGTTGAAAATGTATTTTGCATGGGTTGAATTAATATGAATTTTTAAAAACTGGCCTGGAAGGGGGAAATTTTGTTGTCAATTTCAATTTCTATAGAAATTTATATAAATTTATTTTAGAACTTACTAATATCGTAATAAACATGTCATTTATCTTGTACAAGTAATTAATTGTGATATAATAATTTAAAATTAGAGTGATGAAGAAAAAATAGTGCGTCGATTAAGAATTTAATAATTATAAATTTTCATTGATTTTGTATATTAATTAAAAACCATGAAATCCAAAAAAATCCGACAGTAACAGGTCGAATTTTGTAAAAAGATACAAGTGTTTAACTTAGAATTCGTAGAAATCTATAAAAATCCATTAGAAATTGATAAAAGGTTGAAAATAAAAGTTCTTTTTCGTTATCAAGTGTTGGCGATACGTCTAAGTCATTGAAAATGTGGAACTTTTGTTACCGCTCCCTGTCACAGGTCTATCAGCACCGGTGCCTGCAGCGGGTCCATGTACACTTCAAATCTTCAATTAATGGTGGGAGTTGTGAGGTGGGGTGTTAGGTGGTCATTTTTGCAATATCTCTATGAAATATAATTGGTTATATTAAAGCAAGATTAATGTTGGGGAAAAAAGTTAAGGGGGAAAAATCATATTTCTAAATAATGTGTAAGAGGAAAAGTGGATGGAAAAATATGAATTGGACACGTGGCGTTATTTTATTGGATTGGAAGGGGAGTAGGAGTGGGGGAAAAGGGTAAATGAGGGGCCAAATTCATTTAGGTTTATCCCCCCCTCCAAATGGGTTTTTACCTCTTCTTTTTAACACACTACTTGAGTTTCTTGGAGAAAATACCCAAAAATTTGGGTTTTTTCGTCCAACACTCAATTGTGCTCTTATATACTGAAAGAAAAAGGGAAGAGATAAAGTGGGGCCAGGAATTGAAGGTAAAAAGTCATCAAATATTCCTCAAAGCAAGTTAGGGTTATCATGTATCCATCAGACAACAGGAAGTTTGAACATTAATCCGATGGTTTGTTTGCGGGATTGACTGAGGTATCTTCACAGATAGTTTGACTGAGGTATCTTCACAACGGGATCATAATGTTGACAAATTTAAAACATTATGATCTTATACCTTAATGTTCATTCATCACCCATTATTGATTAATTCTTCTCGTCCTCATCTTTTTTGAAAAATATCAAGTGTCACGAAACAACCAACTGGTTTAGTTTTTGTGGAAGATCATAATTCTTTGTGCAAAAAGCGATAAATCAACACCAAATTGTACTATATATGATGAAAACTCTCAAATGTGTGTAAAGAGAAAATTGTCTTAAATAGTAAAAAAAAAACCCTAAGCTTATCCGGCTGGGAAAAAAAATATTTTAAGACTACAATTTAACACGTGTTTATTACACTATTTCTGTAAAATGATGCATGGTTGCATTCTTTTTTATCGAGTTCTTCATTAAATCACATGTTCACCTACTTATACATTAGATATAATTATTCATATTGATTATTTCCTAGGTAGCTGTCCTATTTCGTACTCTTAACATAACACTACTTCTGTAAATATTCATTAATGTACCTGTGCATTTTAGTACATGATATTGACTACCCATCCACTCTAAATTAAATTGAAATATCTGAAATGATAAAGACTAAAGAAAGTGTATTGATTTGTTGAAAATTGATGTTGTGAAAAGTAAATTTTGAGAGAATATATAAATAATTGAAAAGAAAGTAAAAGTTGTAAATATCTACATACAAAATTTTTTTGAAAAATAAATGTGTAGTTGAGAAAATGAGTTTGAGAGAGAATTGATTTTGAAAAATCAAAACCATATACCAGACATAAAATCTTTGAATTATCTATTATATTCAACTAAATAATTTTCATTAAAGCCGTGGTCCAAATTTTCTTTACACTGTTAGTTGGATATATCCACCAGAAATATTCACAGGAATGATCACGGAAATATGTGACATTATATTTATTTCTCTTATAATTAGCAGGTCAAGTCAAATGGTTAACCAATTTAGCGAGATTAAGCGCACCTTGTGCCTAAACGTATGAATCAAGCAGGCTAAGTGGTGCTTGGGCATGCCTTGTAATTTTTTTCTTTTTCTTTTTTAATGATCCAATTGAAATCAACCCCATGCTAAAAGGTAAAAGTAAAGTCTTTAAAGTGGATCTGAATGTAATCCAATACATGAGAAATAAAGAAGAGAAATGAGATATCAAAATGAGAAGTGAACTGTGTGAATACGTGGTCATCTAGACTTTAATCAGGATGCGTGCTGCCTAACTACTTAACAGTTAATCTGGTGTAAAGTGTAACGCGACCTAAATATGTCTAGCTCGGGTATGTATGCGGAATATAAATAACACCAGAATTGTTGACGCAGAGACCTAACTGGAAAAAACTGTGGGCACCCTTGCCACGGGACAAACAATCCACTAACACAGATAAGAGTTTAGTACAGCTCGAGATACTTAGTGATATCGCAATATATAATAAACTTTCAAAAGGAAAAACTTATAAAAGAAATTCCCTTCTTTATGCCTTTTGACATGTGACAACGTGCATTACTCTTCTTCTCTCGCTATCGCACTCACATGGGAACGTACATCAAGCTTTTTAGAGAACACATGAACTCATCTTGGGAAACAAGACCTCCTAAACCTCTTCAATCTTGTGTGGTTCGTCCCTCACACATATATGATCTCCAATCAATGCACTATGCAGGGTTTGCCAAAAAACAAACACGGTTTTAAGACATTGAAGTCCGAATGCAAGATTAAATCTCACAGGCTATGGCAATGTGTTTGCTTTCTCTTCTTAGTCGAGCTCTCAGAAAATATAGCAAAGATAATTCTTGCTCAACTCGTCTAACTATATGCATTGACCTACAAGAGAACAAATAAGATGGTCTTTGAATTTCTGTGCAAGACAAGAATTAACGAGTCCAAATCTATATAGAAATAGAACATAAGGAATGTTAGAATTTCATAATACCATAATCACATAAACTTTCCTAACCTAATTGAACTTGTCATGCAAGAAGTTTAATCTAATTAAATAAGGTAAGTAGAATGCCACAAAAATTAGGAAACCTAAGAATATGCATGAGTTCGAAATTCTTGTGCCTCAAGACAATGTACACACACCCCAACATTATCTTTTCGGCGAAGACACAAAATAAATTTGCATGCTTAAAATATCACACGTAAAAATGTTATGCAAATTATGTCACAAATATTTTGACACTAAGCAAAAATTAGGAATACCAATTTACGAAAGATTTTATACTAACAATCTCCCCATTTGGCTTTTCTAATTTTTCAAAACAAATAATAGCTTAATGTGTCAAAAATTTTCCTAAGGGTTTTAAAGCATATAAACAATTAAAACTCCCTCTTAGTATAAAAACTCCCCCTAAGATGTATCAGAGCAAAAACAAAGAACATGCAAAAACATGTATCAACAAAAATAACGCCAATGCTAGATATACCCTATCAAGCCACTATTCTTCTCCCCTTTTTTGACAAAGGAGAAAAGCCAAACGTATCCTATAGAGAATATCAATTAAACTAGAGCTAAAAGAGTTAAACTCAGAGCTCAGAAATTATTTCCTGCATCAGAGTGTAGTGGCAAGCATAAGGAGTTTAAAACTTATAATTCAACAAAATATTAAAACAGAAATTAGAAACATAAAGACTTGAAACATAGAAATTTAAATGAGAGTTTCAAAAACATAGAAATGCTTTTGAGAAGTCTCCTTCCTTCCTTCACTGTTTCTTCCATGCTGACAGGCTTTCAATCAGCTTTCTTGGATTTCTTGGCTTTCTTTTTCTTCTTCTCTTGGTCTTCATCTTTTACAGCTGGTCTCTTCTTCTTCTTCTTCTTCGGGGATATTGTTTTGGATGTATATGGCTTGTGATCTGCTTCTGCTGGATCTGATGTATCCTGCTTCTAACTTGCTCCTGCTATTTGATGGTCTACTACTTTCAAATATGCCCTCAGAAAGACTGCAATGTCCTCATCTTTATAGGCAAAAGTTTGTCCATTTAAAAACAAACAATGAACTATCAAACTACACAAAGGATTAAAAGCATTTAAAAATTCAGAATGGGAATGCTAGAAAGTAGTGAATTGTTTCCTAAATTATGCAAGTTCAGCTTCTAGCCTAGATATATGCTGCTTCAGTTCCTCTGTTTCTAGTTATGTTGATGCCACAGAAGTAACAAATTGTGCTATAAGTTTGAACATTTTAGCACAATGATCCCTTCTAAGCACAGCAATAGGTTGTGACCAAATATCGCCTGACATTTCCTCAACTCCATGATCCTTTAAATATTCAGAAATAATCCATGGGAAAGGAAGTTTGTTGGTTTTGGAATGCCTAGGAGTACCACTGCCAGATATACAGCTATTAATTACATCATACACATGTTGTCCCCGATCCATTGGTTTCTTAGTCCCCAGCTGATACAGAATAAGTGCTCTCAGTCTGTTCATTTTTGTCTTGTGAGTGAGTTGGTCCAGATCAGTCATCACAAATTTATGTAGCGACTTATACCTCAAAGACATGTGTGCTACCCTAAAATCAGATCTTCTAGCTGGCCAATTTGTTCCAATAAGTTCCTGGGCTATGTCATTGTTCGATATATTCGGCTTAGTGTATTCAAAAATATTGAACTGCCTAGCCCTTATTGTGACATCCCAATTTCTTTATTACACTTTCGTTCCATGTGAAAAAGTCAAAATGGGGACCCAAATAAATACACATATAAGATTAAGGATTAAAGTGTTAAAGTGAAAAAAAAAAACAAAGAATCAAATTGGGTCCAGAAAGTTCATGTGCAACTTGGACCCAATTGGCATAATCTCTAATATAATATGTGTGTGTGTGTGTATTATACAGAGAAAATAAAAGACAACTAAGGAATGAAAAGGAAAGGAAAGCAAAGGCAGTGACTCTGCCGAATTTCCTGCGACAAAAAAAAAGGGAAATTTTGGAGAATTGAAGAAGAAGACCAAGGAAATATCAATGTATGTAAGTGATACTCACCTTTAAACCTTGATCTCATGTAAATTTTAAGGTTTAATTTCTTTTTAAGGTTAAGAAATTTTATAGAATTGAGTAGTTGTTGATTATTTAGTTTTCTATATGATTAAGTGGTGTAAAACTATTCTTAGATAAGAAGCTAGAATCATACAGAGCCTAATATCATATGAGATATTATGTAAAGTTAGTTTATGAAATTATAGTGTTTTTTTGGAAATAATATGAAATTATAGTTAAGGAAATTATAGTTTGAGGAGGAAAAGTTGAAGTGAAAATTTGAATGAAGTGTTATTTGAGACTATAAAATGAAGATTCTCATGAAATTGAGTATAGGGTTTCTATTCTTAGAATTCATGGATTAATTGATATAGAATGGTGTTTTGGGATCTAAAGTGAAATGCTATGAAGTTAATGCGATTTTAAGAAATCATGTAAATATGGATTTAATAAGGGGAAATAATGAGTTGGTGAATATAAGTTTAAGTTAGGAATATAAATTTGTTAGGGCTGATGGAGTTTTTATGAAGATGCATATTAGGTTGTAATTTTAATTACTACACGTTTTAGTGGCATTTATTTGGCTATGGAATTTGAGGTTGATGATGTTAGTATAAGAAATTTTAGTTGGTTAGTATAAGGATGGACTTTTATATAGAGTAAGTAAATTGAAACTTTTATATAAATTAGTGTTATGGTTGTATGGAGTGATATTATGGTAATGGACAAATATGGTGAAGTGAGATTTAATAAAAGAAATGAATGGCTTAATATTTAAAAGCAAGTGCAAGAAATTTTATTGAAGGCTAAGAATTTATGTTTAAAGGGGAAGAGTGAGTGTTGGTATTTTAGTGGATAATTGAGATTTTAAATATTTGATACTATTATAATTACTACGATGTAATAAAGTCTATAACAATTATATAAGAGGGATAACCATATGTCGAATTGAAGGACGAAAAATTCTTAAGAATTTAATGAAATAGGGAATTTGGATTCCAAAGGAAATTTTATATTTATGAACCTTAGTTTAAGTAGAGAATTTTTAATTAGTAAAATATGTTACAAAGAAAAATAAATGAAAATGAGGAAGAGATGTATAGAGAACTAAGTTATGTGTGATTTGTAAGATAAAAGAAGTTTATTAAAAGTGTTGTTGAGATTTAAAAAGTATGACCCTATAATAATTGCAAGAATAATTGACGTCATGAGCAATTACATTGTGGGGACAACTCTATTTAGCTAAAAAAATGAATTTAAAGGAAAGAAATGAGATATAACTTAAAGAGTAAATATGTCTTAATATAATAGATTGATGTATTATATTGAGAACAACTATGTAAGTTAGGACGTGAAATAAATGAATGAAGAAAAGGGGAAAATGAATGAATGGAATGATTTTAAGTTAGGAGAATATAATTATTTGGACAAGATCTTATGAGGAAAAAAATTGAAATTAAAGAGTCTTCATGTTATATTACAGGAAATATGAAAGGAGCTGCATGTATATGACATGGAGTTTCTTATGTTATGGTTTTACATGGTGCCATGCAATTCATGGTAAAGAATGCCTCTATGAATTTCTATGAAAATTATATTCTTTCATCTGAAAAGTTTATGAATTTGACGAATGTAATGTTAAGTGTTTTCAAGGATATGATTTTATTAGAAACTCAAATGATGAACGATTTATGCTTTGATTTCAAGTAAGTTTGCTATGATGAGCATGTAATTCATGAAAGTCCACAAAAGATGATACTTCTTTACAAAAGTTTCTACGTATTTTTAAATGTGATGATGTTTTATGATTTTAAAGAATATTTGAGTTGATACATGATTTATGATGTATGAAAACCCCCAAGTTTGTATCCAATGTTATGATATGCCGCCTATGGGCGAAGGGGCCCATATGGCTCAAGCTAACCATATGATATGCCGCCTACGGGCGAAGGGGCCTATGGCTCAAGCTAACCAAATGAACGCCGCCCAGGCGAAGAAGCCTATGTGCTAGCTATGGCTCAAGCTGTTTAATTGTGCCACCTAGGGCGAAGGGGTCATAAGGTACCTATGGCCCAAGCTGATGTCTACGCGCGTATGACTTGATATTATGATCACGGGATGTTGGATACTCTTTGGGGTGGATTTTATGATGACTCTTGAAATGAAATGAATTACATGAAGTCTTCTATCATTGTAATGATGCTATAAATGTTTCGATGTGAGCTGAATTAATCTTGATGATGATATGATGATTATTAAATGAAATGATATTTATGATGTTTTTGAACACATAATGATTCTCTCAATATTCATAATGATTGCTCAACATATAGTTCCTCATTCAGAATGCCATTAAGAAATGGACTCTTCGCATCCATCTGATATATCTTGAAATCTACATGACATGCTATTGCAAGTAGTAATTTGATTGACTCAAGTCTGGCTACTGGTGCAAATGTCTCATCAAAATATATACCTTCCATCTGGTTATAGCCTTGAGCAACAAGTCTTACTTTGTTCTTAATGATCTTACCTTGTTCATCAGACTTGTTTTTGAAGACCTATTTAGTTCCAATAACATTGCCATCAAAAGGTCTTGGCACTAGTTCCCAAACTTGATTTCTTTCAAATTGATTCAGCTCCTCATGCATTGCTTGAACCCAAATGTCATCCTGTAAAGCTTCTTTCAAATTTTTAGATTCAACTAATGAGATGTAACACATATGACCAAATTTCGTTGAAACCTTTTTCTGGTCACCATCCCTTCTATTCTAGAAAGGATATTGTCAACTGGGTGTGCTTTCTAAATTTTGGTAGATGGTTGACTAGGTTCTGGTTGTGATTCAGGTTATAATTCAGATTCAGATTCTGCAGTTTGTTCATTTTGACCTCTGCGGGATGTATCTCGCTCACGATTTTCATGTCCTGATACGGTTGACTGAGGAGGGATGTATCCTGACTCAGTTCTGTCAGTTTGATTCTGTACTGTGATGACTTCCAGATTTTCAATTTCATGTTCATGTGAATAAATGGAGTAGTCAGCAATATCACCAACTTTAATATTTACAGACTCAACAATATTCTGAGTTCTCATATTATAAATTCTATATGCCCTAGAATTCTCAGAATAACCAACAAAGACTCCTTTGTCAGATTTAGTATCAAATTTTCCTAGATGATCCTTATCATTCAAAATATAGCATTTACCACCAAAAACATGAAAATAACTCAATCTAGGTTTTCTGCCTTTCCAAATTTCATATGGAGTCTGATTTGTCCCAGGTCTAAGTGTTACTCTGTTAATGATGTAACACGCAGTGTTAATTGCTTTAGCCCAAAACTTAGTAGGTAATTTCTTACTATTAAGCATAACTCTAGCCATTTCTTGTAAGTTTCTATTTTTCCTTTCAACTACACCATTTTGTTCAGGGGTCCTAGGTGAAGAGAATTCATACATGACACCATATTTGTCATAGAAATCAGAAAAATTAGAATTGTCAAACTCTTTGCCATGATCACTTCTGATTTTTTTACAGTAACACCTTCATCAGATTTTTCATTTGAAAGCTTCTGGAACAAATCACAAAATCTATCAAATGTATCAGACTTTTCTCTAATGAAATCAACCCAAGTATCTCTAGAAAAATCATCAACACAGACATATATGCACCTCTTACCACCAATACTTTCAGTTTAAATGGGACCCATCAGATCTATGTGTATGGGCTCAAGTACATTGGACCTAGATAGGTGTTGACCTGCTTTGTGTGAATTCCTAGTTTGCTTACCTTTCTGGCAGGGTTCACATATGCTTTCAGGAATAGTTTTCAATTCTGGAATACTTCTAACAGCTTCACTTTTGGTCAATCTGAGTAGACTTCGATAGTTTATGTGACTCAATCTCTTGTGTCAAAGTTCTGCAGGGTTAGTGCTAGCAATTTTACAAGTAAGTTTTGGATTCAATACATAACATTTATCACTAGACATAACTCATTTGAGTAAAGTTTGTCCAAGTAAGTTTGAATCTAGATTAAGATTAAAAACTTTACATTCAGTTTTAGAAAAGATCACTCTGAGATTATCATCACACAATTGACCAACACTTAAAAGATTTGCCTTTAATCCAGAAACAAATAAAACATCTTTTAAAGTGGGTAATCCTTCACTGCAGATATTTCAAGATCCCTTAATGTAACCTTATTGTCATCTCCAAATGTAATTAAACATGTTTCACCTTTTTAGAAGTTGGACAGCAGCTCTAAGTCACCTGTCATGTGTCTAGAACATCCACTATCAAAATACCAAGTGTTAGGGACTAAAGCACTTAAAGAAAGTTTCACAACATAACTCTTGTACTCACCCTTTTTCACTCAAACCTGTTTTACCTTACCTTTTGTTTAAGGTATTTTGATTTCGTGTGTGTTGATCAAGTTAATGTATTTTTGACAAGTAAAAACACCATGACCAAATTCACCACAAAAGTTACAATTTATCTGTCTGACCTGACCATTCACGTTGGAGTTCTAAACTGGTCAACAGCATGTTGGTTTCTGGTATTCTGCTGTTGCTGCTTTGGTAGATTGTTCTTCTGGACAATTCTGCTTGGAGAGGGTCCAGACGTATCCTACTTAGGTCCAGAATTCTATTTTTGTCCTGTAGGTTCTTTTTGGAAATTTTCCCCTGGACAGCTTTTCCTTTTCCTTCGTATCCTATTCCAGATGTATCTCCTGAAGGTCTTCTATACTTTAGGACTTCATTCATCCTTGTAGCTCCTATTGTCAACTATTTGATCCTTTCATTGGCATGCTTCAAATCAGTTTTTAGTTGATTGATCTGCTCATCATTTTTATCAATAGATTTGTGTAGATCCCTCTTTTCATCATCGAAAAACTCCACCACGACTTGAAGCATGTCAGATTTATCTTGTTCCGCTACCAATTGATTTTTCAATACTGCACAGTTTAGACAGGATATCTCCTCACTTGAAGATGGTTTTGCAGTGTTAGCAGTGAGGTAGTATGTAGAACCGGACTGAGGTTGGATATGTGCTGTCAGGATAGTAATCTGTTCTTCTGATGAAGTTTCTAATCCTAAGCTAGACATGTCCTCCTCGTCTTCACTTCAGGTAACTTTCATTGCCTTTTTGCCTTTCTTTTTCTGGGTATTTACACATTCTGCTGCTATATGGTTGTAACCTTCACATTCATTGCATCTGATTCTATTAGCAGATTGTGGTTTAGAAAAGGTGTTACCTTTGGATCTCCTGTAGCTGGTCTTCTTCTGTTGATATGCTTGTTGCTCACCATCTTGATTCTGATTTTGTTTTTTATATGGTTTCTATGGTTTGTACTGATTTCTGAATCTCCCACATTTTGCTGTTTGTTCTTTAAGAACCTTTTAAATTGCTTGATGAGGAGTGCCATGTTATTCTCATTATCAGTATCTTTCTCTGTCTCTGAATCTTCTTCCTTGCTTTTGAATGCAATCACAGGTTTCTACTCATTTTTCCTTTTGGACATATTCAACTCGTATGTTAACAAGGATCCTACAAGCTCTTCAACAGGCTTCTCGTCTAAGTCTTTACTTTCTTCAATGACAGTGACCTTCATCTGGAATATGTCTGGAAGAGATTGTAGAATTTTCTTGACAATCTTCCGATTAGAATATCGTCTTGCCTAGAGCCTATGCTTCATTGGTGATTTCATACAACCGTACATAATAGTCCTTGAATTCCTCATTGTCCTTCATTGTGATTTGCTCAAACTCAAGAGTGAGCATCTGGAGCATTGAGGACTTGACTGCAGTTGTTTCTTTATTAGTAACTTGAAAAGTATCCCAAGCTTCCTTAGCAATCCTGCGATTAGCAACAAGCTTAAACTGACTTTGATCTATAAAGAAAAAAATAGCATTTAAAGCTTTAGAATTTCATCCACATGTAGTATTTTCTTCGGCAGTAAATTAAGCATCGGGCTTAACAGAAATAGTACCATCTGCAGCAGTGACAGTGGGTGCTGTATAACTAGTATGAATAGACTGAATATAAATTTCCATGCGAACTTTCCAGTAAGCATAATTAGACCCTTCTAGAATATGTGGTTTAACAGAAGATGTATTTATGACTAGATGAACCTGATCTCACTAATAACTTAAGTGAACCCGGCTCTGATACCAACTGTGAATATGTGGTTATCTAGACTTTAATCAGGATGTATTCTTCCTAGCTACTTAACAGTTAATCTGGTGTAAAGTGCAATGCGACCTAAATATGTCTAGCTCGGGTATGTATGCAGAATATAAATAACGCCAGAATTGTTGACGCAGAAACCCAACTGGGAAAAACTGCGGTCACCCTTACCAAAGGACAAACAATCCATTAACATAGACAAGAGTTTAGTACAGCTCAAGATACTTAGTAATATCGCAATATACACTAAACATTTAAAAGGAAAAACTTATAAAAGAAACTCTCTTCTTTACGACTTTTGACATGTGAAAACGTGCGTTGCTCTTCTTCTCTCACTATCGTGCTCACACGGGAACATACATCAAGCTTCTTAGAAAACACCTGAACTCATCGTGAGAAACAAGACCTCTTAAACCTCTTCAATCTTGTGTAGATCGTCCCTCGCACATATATGATCTCCAATCAATGCACTATGTAGGGTTTGCCAAACAAACACGGTTTTAAGACATTGAAGTCCGAATGCAAGATTAAGTCTGCAGGATATGCCAGTGTGTTTGCTTTCTCTTCTTGGTCGAGCTCTCGGAAAATATAGTAAAGATAATTCTTGCTCAACTCGTCTAACTATATGCATCGACCTACAAGAGAATAAATAGGATGGTCTTTGAATTATTGTGCAAGACAAGAATTAAACAGTCCGAATCCATATAGAAATATAACATAAAGAATGTTAGAATTTCATAGTACCATAATCATATAAACTTTCCTAACCCTAATTGAACTTGTCATACAAGAAGTTTAACCTAATTAAATAAGGTAAGTAGAATGCAAAACAAATTAGGAAACCTAAGAATATGCATGAGTTCAAAATTCTTGTGCCTCAAGACAATGTACACATGCCCCAACATTATCTTTTCGGCCAAGACACATAATAAATTTGCGTGCTTAAAATATCACACGTAAAAATGTTATGCAATTTATGTCACAAATATTTTGACACTAAGCAAAAATTAGGAATGCCAATTTACAAAAGATTTTGTACTAACAAACTGGTCCAGACTTGAACGAGAAAAACATAAAAACTATATTATTAATGCATATGCTTCACCTAGATGCGTATGAGCTTGCAATGCTTGAAACTTAAAGTTGATACTTTCTCACTCTTTATGGTCTAGAAAATTCATGATTTTTATGGATTCCTAGAAGTTGATCATTTGTGCAAGTTAATTGTGATGTAATAATTTAAAATTAGAGTAATGAAGCGGTCCGGCTATGGAAACAAAGTTGGGTTCTTTACCGAGCTTAGTCTCCAATCACAGACTGACACATCACCTGACACATACCACATGACAACATCTAATTGGAAATCGGGCTCCGTAAATCACTCAGCCTTGGTTCCTTAGAAATTTCCGTAATGAAGACAAAGTACGGTGTCTTCAATTTAGATTTTTAATGATTATAAATTTTCATTGATTTTGTAGATTAATTAAACCATGAAATCCAAATTAAAGAAACTAAAGGTGAAAGGTTGATAAGATAATCAAATATATATATATATAATACAGTCAAAATTAGCCAAATATAATTAGCTGCCAGATGGAGCCCCTGATGAATTTTCAAAGATCCAATGTGTGCACATTTTATAAAAAAAAAAAAAAAACATTATCACGTGTCGGCAATATGTTCTGGAAACATGGATTTTTTGTTACATAGTCTGCTGTGGGAATTTGTTTGTATTTTTTGTGAAGATTAATATATTTCTTGATTCTCCAAGATAAACCATGAACTGCTTCATAGAAATTTCTTTTTCCCGTTTCACAAGTTGTGTGGTCCATTCGGAACTGGGCCATGAAGGGGGGAAATTCTCCATTGTAAATTTGAATTTCTATAAAAACTTATAGAATTGTTTTAGAACTTAATAATATCTTAATGAACTTATAATTTGGGCCGTTGATCATTTACAATTAGCAGCCAAAATGAACCCTTAGTTGAACAATGTTCACTTGTGCGCGTTTTAAAAGATGCTTATAAAATGATATACATATTATCAAGTGTTGTCATTGAAAACGTGGAATTTTTGTTACATTGCCTTGTAACACTATTTTTTTTTTTTTTTGTGAAGTGAAGATTAATTTATGGATTCTCCAAGATAAACCAGTTGGTTTCATAGACATTTATTTTCCCGGCCGTTTCGCAAGTTATGTGATCCATTTTTTTTTTCTTTTAAAGTGAAGATCAATTTATGGATTCTCCAAGATAAACCAGTTGGTTTCATGGACATCTATTTTCCCCGCCGTTTCGCAAGTTGTGTGGTCCATTCTGGAGTTCTTGTCTGTGATCATGTCGCAAGTTGGGAAAATAGAATAGTTTAATATGAGTTTGATAGGAACTGAGCAATTGAGATTGATGTTTAATTAGCTTTGACGTTAGTTTAGAGGTATGCAGCTCGAAGAACTGAAGAAGTACGTAGACTGATTGTTTTTTCGTCTAATACATGGGATCACATATCACGATAGTAATATAATATAAGAAATGGGAAAAGAAAAAATTATTAAATTTTGTTTCATCTTCTTTTATAGGAAAAAAATTTGCTTATATTCCTAGAGATCATGGCCAGGGGCAGAGCTAAAAATGTGCATGGGTCTGCACGTGCATACCCAACCTTTCTAAATTTTTTTTTCCCTCCCAGATGAAATTCTTTAGTTTCCGCATAACTTGCAGCTTCTTCTGCATGGCAGAGAGAGGAATAAGAGGAAGGGAAAACTGAAACTTTTATTAACACGAGCCCAAGAAACTGACACTTTTCCTCTTTCTTTTTTTTTTTTCTTTTAATGTATTATTAATTAATTATTATCCCAATTCCAAATTATCCCATCTCTCTCTACCTTTTGCATTATTATCTCATTTTTTTTTCAGAATTTTCATTATCTACTTTCTCATACTTGTACGGGAAGCTATACAATTGGCGGCCTTAGCTTAATTTGGAATTACAGAATGTCATCTTCTAAGCGGAAGCAAAATGGGTAGTGGACGCCATCTACTCAAGTGATGAAGATGAAACTGAATTTGGTTTGCTCATCAAGGATTGCAAACTTGTCTATAGGAGGCAAGATATATATAATTATGTTATCCAGTTGACTAGACGGCAAGCCCATGATGTCGCACATGAACTTGCTTAGAAATCTTTAACGTGTGATAATTCTTGTATTTTGCATTCTATGCCAAACACTACTAGAAAACAGGGCATCACCGACGGACTTTTCCATCGGTGAAAGTAAGAAATTCGTCGGAAATAGCTTTCACTGACGGAAAAATTCCGTCAGAAAATCCGTCGGTAACACCCTACTCGTTAATACTTTCCGACGGAAATTTTGTATCTGTCAGAAATTTCAGACGGATTTTTTATCCGTCGGAAATTTTCGACGGACAAATCCTACGGAAATTTCCGACAGAAATAAGTGTCCGTCAGAAATTTCCAACCCGACCCGCGCTCTGACCAGCTAACCCACGCGTCGACCCGCCAATTAATTCCCTTTAATATGGTATTGGCAAAATTCAAACCTTTGACCTGGGGTTGGGGAGTGAGTTCTCAACCACCATGCTATTGTGTATTTTCGTTAATGTGCTAACGAAAAATATAGATAAAGTATCCTCTTGTAATTTTGTTATTCTAAAAATCATGAATTTTTTTTCTAAGCATTGGACTTTTTATATATTATTTATTATTTCATTAAACTTTATTATATTAAATAAGTCATTTATGCTATGAATTTATTTGATTGTGTCATTAATATATAATGTTTTGCCCCTAGTTTTCCACATTATATATACATTGTTAATTAAAACTAAAAATAATAAAAGAAGGTTTACTGAAATTTATTTGATTCTATTAGCAAGAATGTGATCTATGTGATTTTTATAAGCTAACAAAATTAATAAAAAAATTCATTTAGAATCATTGTTTTAAACATTAACCACAAAATAACCAATGAAAAATTAAAGTTCTTTTGTTTTATATTTTTCATTAGGTAAAACCACATTAACATTAAAATTTATTTCATATTATATTTTTTTTAACAAATAAAATGCCAAACTTTATTCGAGTGAATGGAATCGGCCTTTTCATAAGATAATTGTACAGGTCATACATGCAGATGGAGCAGAAGGAAATGATTATATATGTGTGGCATGCATATATGTTCAGTAATAGTTGGGGGCGACACCTAACTTCTCAATACCTTCTGAATTTCATAACTAAAATGATTGTTATGCATACTGAGATTCCATATTTGATGTTTGTTTCCGTTCCATGCCAACTGGTGTCCTATGTGGAGATTGTTCACATTTGTTGTTGATTTTCTTTTTATTTTTTTTAACTTTAGTTTATACTTTTAATTACAGATACAAAAACATAAATCATTTTCTATTTTATATCTAAGAGTTATTGATTGTTAATAACACTTTTAATTTTTCATAACGTTTATAAATTTAGAACAAAATGTTACTTGCTATATATTAATTAACTTCTCTTCTAGTTTACAAAAAAAGTTAACATATCTCTTCTATATTTTTTGCAGTCTAAAAATTAATATATATTTGTTATAGAACATTTTGAGTATATTAAAATATATTAATAAAGTAATTGGATGAATTATTTATTATTGTAATTAAAAAAGTAAAACTTATTTCAAACATATTGAAAAAATGTGTTAATTAATAATATTTAGTATAAAGAAAGTAAAATTTCCGACGGCCTAGTGGATGCGGTCGGAAATTTCCAACTGAAATGTAAAACACGGAACTTTTTGTCCGTCGGAAATTTTCGACTGCCTAGTGCCTTCCGTTAGAAATTTTTCGACGGAATTGTATTTTCGTCAGAAATCTCAGATGGAATTTTGGTGCCGTCGAAAATTTTTGACGGAATCCAAATTCCGTCAGAATTTGGTTTCCATCAGAAATTCCCGACCATTTCTTTCCTATCACAAATTACCGATGAATTTTTCGGTTCGTCGGAAAATCTGTCGTATTTTCCAACGGATTGTGGCTGGTTGGAAAATTCCATTGGTGATTCCTTGTTTTCCAGTAGTGAAATCGCCTGCAAGGGATTTTAGCCTCTGATTTACTTAAAAATGATCTAACAATATATATAGCATTATATAGTCACATGGCACATATTAGAGCACACCACATAATTGTGGTTTCCCATGTGACGTGTTTGATACACACTACATAGTCATATATGGTATCATATCATATACTGTTAAATCGAGACTAACGATGTACCTGAACATCTAAACGATATGAATGAAAGTTGAATGCTTTTTTTTAAAAAAAAAAAAGTTATTTTTATTTTTCATTTTTTACGTTCATTTTTTTGGGTGAAAATCTTCATGAGACGAGGACAAATCTATAAGAAAAGCTTGTCAT
>CAVNYN010247510.1:871-43123 GCA_963692815.1 Nyctanthes arbor-tristis
AATGCCTAGCCAATATATGAGCTACATTATTACCTACCATTGGCTAAAAACCGGATTGCATCTTTGAGTAAGAAGTTAGATGAGTATCGGTTTTTAGCCAATGGTAGGTAATAATGTAGCTCATATATTGGCTAGGCATTTTTTTTTTATTGTAATCTTTGTCAAACTTAGGTGACGACACTCCCAACTTTCATTGTTAATGTTTTGCAAATTGATTTGAATGAATGAATGAAATGAAAGTTCGGAAGGGTAAAAGGAAGTTAATGTAGTTCACGAGGCGATGAGTGTAGCCGAGAAGGAAGTCCATGAGGATAGGTGGTATGTGAAAGCCCAAAGGCTTTAGAAACTGGACTCCGATTGACCTAATATGAGACCAGCTTGCTAGACCTCTATCAGATCAGATAGCTTAATTCACCCAACAAAGTGGTAGAATGAAAATGTACAACTACTTTTGCAAATATACGTACATTACACGTGTGATAATTATTGATCAAAAACTTATGTGGTAGATGGGTTGACATGGATCCTTCTAACTATATGTTCGTAGAATTTGCTATACAATTTGTTTAGCACATCATCGGCACATGATTTTCAACAAAAATAATGATATTTACAAAAAAAAAAATGATTTTCTAACATCATATGTCATCTACATAAGATAAGAAATTACAATCCCAAAATTAATTGACAAAATAAAGGAAAAGGTAAGAAGTTTCTAATACTATCGGTTGGTATCATAGTAGCACAAACGGATAAGGTGACCGAATAAAGAAGTAGAGTTGTATAACGAGCCGACTGAATCGGGCGGCTAGTGACTCGGCCAGTAAAAAGCCCGAGCTGAGCAGGCTTGTGGCTCATTTAAGACGGGCCTAAGCCCGAGCAGCCGAGCCCTAAATTTTGAGGCAAGCTCTAGCGGGGGCCTACCCGTGTGGCTCGGCAGGGCCAGACTGGCCAGCCCATAATTATAGGCCTAATGGGCCAAATCGAGCTGGCATGTGTCAAACTTAGGTAAGAAAGAAAAAATTAAATAAAAATAGGAAAACAATTTTAAAAAAACTGAGCCGGCCGGGCCAGCTCAACTCGGCTAGGAAAATGCCCAAGGCAAAGTTTGGGTTGAGCCTAATTTTTATGGCCGAGCCAAGTGGGTTTTGGCTTGGGCTTTTTCAGCTCAAGGCCAAAAAAGCCCTGGCTGAGCTTGAGTCCAAACGTTGGCGAGCTGAGCCAAGCCGAGCAGAGCCGAGCGACATCCCTATAAAGAAAGGGCCTGAATATTTTGTAGAAAACAAACTAATCACCGTCTAAAAGTACTTGAACATTTTCACTAATTTCTATAATAACAACTGAAGCATTTTATATTAGTGCATCTAAACTACTACTTAAGATCAATGTATATTTTTTACACCATATTTTTTCTCTTTCCTCTTATTGATCTTGAAATTTTAGTCTTGCCTTGTAATCCCAAAAGCTTTATCTTCCACAACTTTAAAGGTCCACTAATAATAATTTAAAATAGAGAAAGTGCTTGATATCATTGATAAGTGAAACAAAATATATGCGTAGCTAATTGAATCGTTCAGTATATTCTTCTTAGTGGCTGTTTGATTCTCATTATATTGATTGACTTATAAAGGGAAAAATGAGGCGTGTCAACTTAATGGCAGTTTAAAATTTGTGGTAAAAAATGAATAATTGTCAACTCAATAGTTAAATCAGTGATATATATGATTATGATGTATTTTCATAAAGTGAATCAAACACCTACTTAATCTTTGTTGTAATCGATAATTTGTGAATTATTAAAGATAAGTTATGATTCAATTGAAAATATCACCTTGGCATGCACAATTACTTTGAAAACTTCACATGACAATCTCATACTAATTAGACCACATTAAGACGATTTGTAAGCAATGGCGTAGCCAGCACGGAAAGGAGGGAGAGCCAGAACGAAAACTCAAAAAAAGTCATATATAAATATGAATTTTTGAAAATACTAAAAAAGCTCAAGTGCATTACAAAATAGTGTTCAATAACTCAAAACTTAAAAGTAAACTGAACGCTATGATTTTTTACATTATTTCATTATCTAAAGTCTAAATTTTATTACTCCAATCATAATTTTTATTCAACTCAACCAATATAAATCAATTAGCATTTACATTATATCATTATCTAAAGTCTAAATTCTAAATCATATCAAGTCATGATGGTTTTAGAAATTTTAGTTCTAGCTTTATTTTGAAGCTTTTGTTTCTTTTTAGGCCAAATTTATTGTCCCCCAAGCCCAAGTCATTACCCCCAGCCCAACTTCAAATAAACTTGAACCTAAAACTTAAATTTTTTTTTTTATTTTTGCCTTAGCTGTGCGCCGAGACAGGAGTGGGCTGGGGCTCAGTCTCTGCGGGTGTGAATTGTAAATCATTCAATGTTAACAAAAATCAACTATTTGAAAAAACGAATGTCTAAAGAAAAGACTTGAAAGTCTTTACCATTACGTGTAAAGTTCAGTAAGAACAAAACAAAAAGTCATTGTGATCCTCTCTGACGAAGAAAAGAATCCCATGTTAGACTTCTTTCAAAGGCTCTTTTTTTGTTTCAATTCAAACTTCATCTACAAACAATCCACAAGAAGAAAAATAAAGGATTTGTTTGATAACTATTTATAAATATATAGATTTATAAATGGATTTAAATTTTAAATTTTGTATAGGTATCGAGATTTGATTGTGTCATATGGAGGTAATGATTAAAATGATATAAGAGTTTAACTCAAATAAAATATGTGGTTAAATGTAATGTTGCCACGTGTCTAAAAATTAAAATTTAAATTGATTGATAAATTTGATGTATTTATAAATGGTTACCAAACATACACAATGTTTGGCTACCAATTAAAAATACCTCGAATTTATCAGCTAATTTTCATTTTAATTTTTAGACACATGACAACACTATATTTTACCACATATTTAATTTGACATGAATTTTTATACTATTTTAATCATTACCTCCACATTGACACAATCAAATTTCAATACTTATATAAAATTAAAATTTTAAATCCATTTAAATTTTTACTTTTTTTTAAATGGTTACCAAACAAAGTAACAGTGAAAAAGGAAGGGGGTTGGATTCAAACCGGTTTCCAGTAAAGCGGGTTCCCGCATCTTCACCAACGAAAGCTGTCAAGAAAGTCAACTATGCGCAATGACGCCAACCTACTCGATTGTCTAAAGCAACGGCTCCATTACTGTTTTTGACTTTCTGTTACCTAATATAAACCACCGGTTCACCCCTTAGCCGGTTCCCTCCCACACAATTAAAAGCTGGTCAATGCTTTTTTCAGCTTCTCTCTCTCAAGTGCCCACGCGGAGCCACACAATTGGACTAATTTTTCGAAGGTCAAAAGAAGACATTTTTATTGAGAGTGGAGAACAGAGAAACAGCATCGCGTTGTTTGACTTTCCCTGTTCCCGTAAACTATTCTCCCCCCTGCCTATTTTATCGCATCATTTTTTGGCTTCTTTCTAGTTCCAATTCTCTCTCTGGAGTGAATTTCAGAGGATTCTAATTTTTCTGGTCTCTTTCTTGAATGATCTTGGGAAGATGGCTGTCGAATTGATGCCGGGATACAGATTTATGTCAAAAACCGAAGAGAACGCCCAAGAAGCGGCGGCCGCCGGCTTCCAGAGTGTCGAGAAGCTAATCAGATTGCTTGCTCAGTCTCAGAACCCAGAAAGTTTCCAAACAGCGTCATCGTCATCTTCCAACGCCGATTACCAGGCGGTGGCGGATGTGGCGGTTAACAAATTCAGAAAGTTCATTTCTTTGCTTGACCGCGGCCGGACCGGCCACGCCCGATTCCGCCGTCGTCCGGTTACGAACCTCAGTAGTACTCAAGAGAAAGCAGAGCCACCGGCTGAACAACTGGGTCTGAAAGCTACGGTTCATCAGGAGGAGAAAGGAAGAGAAAAAGAAACTTCTAGCGGAAAAATTTACCGGCCGACCCCGGTTCAGGGGCTGCCTCCGCTGCCTTACAACCATCAGCTGGTAAAAAACGGTACGATTGAGAGAAAAGAATCGTCGACAACAATAAGCTTTGCTTCTCCGGCGAGTTCCTTTGTCTCGTCGCTGACTGGTGACACTGAAAGTCTCAGTCTCCAGCCTTCTATGTCGTCGCACTTTCAGATCAACCTCTCTCAGGCGTCTTCCGCCGGCCGGCCACCTCTCTCGGCATCCTCTCTAAAAAGGAAGTCCCATTCCACGGATGATGCAAATGCCAAATGCGGAGGTGGGTCCTCTGCAGATCGTTGCCATTGTCCAAAGAAAAGGTAAAAAAGATCAAACCCCTGACCCAGAAATAGAGATCAAACACACAAAAATAGATAAAATTATCAATTAATCATTGTCTTATTGATTGATCTTTCAATGTTGGATCCTTATTAGGAAATCGAAGATTAAGAGAGTTGTTAGAATGGCAGCTATAAGCACGAAATTGGCCGATATTCCACCGGACGATTATTCGTGGAGGAAGTACGGTCAAAAGCCGATCAAAGGCTCTCCTCATCCTAGGTGAGTTCAACGGGTCACTCGACTCATCTTTTACTCGATAAGTGAATGAATAGTAATAATAATTGAATAAAGACTGAATATTTTCCGTGATTGACCTTATCGCAGGGGATATTACAAATGTAGCAGCGTAAGAGGGTGCCCGGCACGTAAACACGTCGAGCGGGCATTAGACGATCCAACGATGCTAATTGTAACTTACGAAGGCGAACACAGTCATGCCAAGTCTAGTTCACAAACCCCAGCATCCCTAGTTCTTGAATCATCTTGATTGACTGGAAAGTCAAATGACGAGGGCTAAGATTTTGAAGTGAAAAGTCATCACGACCGTCCAAGCCGTGGCAAAACAGGGGTTTCGAATAGTCAACGCACTGTGAAGGAAATTGTTGATATTAGTGGGTATCGAATCAAGATGCAAGATGTGGACTTTTTTTGCTTCCAATTTGTCGAATCTTAATGCATATTAATGACAATTCCCATTATTCTTATTTTGTTTTTCATTTGATTTTATGGGATTTTCAACAAATCTATACGTATAAAAAAATGTGGGTTCGAAAACAGAAAAAACATTAATAATTGACAATTTTAGAAGATTGATTATGGATGACTTTTTTTTCTTTATGATATATTCAAATAATTTGAAATTCAGATCATGTGGTTGTTGAGTGTAAAATCCGCCGTATATTTCGCAGGTGGAAACCAAAGCCATATTATTAATTTTAATTGAAGTAAACTTTTATATTTTTGTGACAATTTTTATTAATTAATAGCTACTTGCATTATTATTTGAGTAATGCTATTTATTTAGATTGAATATCGATCTTCAATTTAATTCGCATAATGGACATATATATAAATATATAGTAGCATTGATTTATTTAACAACTAATAAAGAAATGATAACTAAATTGAAAACCGATAGATAAATAACATTATTATTATTATTATTTTTTTTTTGTAGTGATCTCGACCTTATTAAATTATAAAGCTGTTTAGCTTTAAACTATGTCCGCATATTAAGATAATATTTTCTTTCTTGCCATTTCTTTATGGTTTCTTTGGGTTGGTTGCCTTGTCAATCAAAATAAAATAAAAATTGTTTTTTTAGATGGAATCCAATGTAGTAGGGTCGACTGGGCAACAATTATAATTGAATAATTTACGGTATTATTATTTTTGTTTTTTTTTTTTCAAATTTGAGTACACAAAAGTTTTTAATTAATGTATTTATGATGAAAGAAGAACATTTGTATTGGTAGTGTCAAATGAAATTATTAGTTATCAACTCAACGTAGCTATATTGAATGTGTTAACAAAGTTGCTAAAGAAATCTTTTTAACAATTTGTTAACGTTATTAAAGTTAACCCATGCTATGTCCATTGGAAGAGAGAGAGAGAGAGAGAGAGAGAGAGAGGATAAGTGAAAAAGATGAGAGAGAGGTAGAAAGAAATTCAAAAATAATGATAAATTAGTAATAGAAAATGTGGATGGTGATGTCTAGATGTAGACATGGCACCACAATTGAGAAAGAAAAAGTGGGGAAAAATGAAATAAATGAGAGAAAAGTGATTTAAGGAAAATGAAAATAAAAAAAAAATAAATATGTGACCTACACAAAAAATGTGTGTCTTTCTCTTTCATGTGTGGACAATGTCCACATTTTGGAGCATTAAAGATGTCACTTAATATTCACTAAAATTCTATTTATATTGTTTATATAGGTCGTTAAATTTAACAACACCATGGTAAATGCTCTAGGTCATGTGAATAACGCTAATTACAATTAGTGCCACATTAATTTGTTGCCAAACGGACGGGAGTTGTGGCCAGGAAGTTTCCCAAGAGAGTTTACTAGCTTCTTCTGACTTTTAAGGTCAATGGTTCTGAATTTTCAAACTTCAAAAAAATGATGTATTCCATCTTTGAGTCCACATATTTGGTAAACCAATGCCAAATGTATTCTCATTTTTGTCATAATTATTTGTTGAGTGCAGTTCAGAACTTGTTCAATATTTGTCTAGCTAGTATCATTATTATACTTTGAACATTCTGATACTTTTCAAACAATCTAAATAGGGCTCTGTATGTGGAAATTTGATTAGACAAAATCATGTCAAGAGCTAGAAGCAAAGTTGTCAAGCAGAAACTCTCAAGATTTTATAATAAGCTTATATAAAGTAACTATGTAAGGAATATTTGTTTCAATTTCAGTAATGGATTGGCCTGTCTCTGTTGATGGTAATGGAACTATGTTATGTGATAGTATAATTTCATTTTTCATATTAATATATGCTAGCTGGACTGCAACAAAACAAAGGCACTCTCATGATTCAAAAAGAAAACAGCAGAAAAAGGATTTAACCAGACTGGAATCAGAAAATGATCTTTATATTTTCAATCAGATAGCAAATGAAGTTTTATAGAAGTGAGAATTTGTTGAATTGCTTTGGTGTAATCATTTTATAATTTTCTGATTTTTGTCATTATTTTGCAAAGTGCGCCCGCAATAAAATTGTCTCTTGCACGTTTTCAACACAATACAATGAGAAGAAAAGGAGACAAATCTACACTAAACTGTCATTCTATACCAAATCATTGCAAAGTTTAATGGAAATTTAGTACCGTTAGCACTAAGAATTCCGAGACTATAAAAATGATGAATCCCACCTATGTTCTCTGTCTAGTGAAGCCTTCCTATTTGGGCTAATTCATTTGTCACCTCTTCTTTTGATTGCCTTTCAGTCAATGAAGTCAATGGAAACTGCAGAATTGTTTGTTAGCATAGTCCTATTTTCTCTTGTTGTGGCCATTGCTGGTGGAGGAATTGGTGGTGGAGTGGGAGTGGGAGTGGTGCTACCAGTGCCTGAACTAGCTGTCCCTCCGGCAATTAGTGAGCTGATTTTTGCCGATCAAAGACTAGCCGTGGTGTACCCGGTTATTCAGAACTTCAGAAACATCATAACCTCTGATCCTTTGAATATCACTGCATCTTGGGTTGGTTCAGATATATGCAGCTACAAGGGATTTTACTGTGAAGGCCCTCCAGATAACAAATCGGCCATTGCTGTTGCATCCATTGATTTCAATGGATTTCAATTAAGCGCCCCGACTCTAGATGGCTTTCTTGATCAGCTCCCCGACATAGCCCTCTTCCATGCCAATTCCAACAAGTTATCGGGTACCATTTCTCCCAGCGTTGCCAAACTCCCCTATTTATACGAACTCGACTTGAGTAACAACCTGTTTTCAGGGCCTTTTCCTACTGCCATCTTAGGCATGGATAGCCTGTCTTTCATGGATATACTCTTCCGATCTATTTCACAGGTTCAGTACCTCCTCAGCTGTTCACTAAAGGCATTGGTGCACTCTTCATCAACAACAACAATTTCATGACAAGGTTGCCTGAAAACATAGGCAGCACCCATGTTCTTTATCTTACCTTAGCCAACAATAAATTTTTTGGGCCAATACCGCATACCATTTCCAAGGTCTTTTCCTCCCTGACAGAAATTTTACTGCTAAACAACTTGTTAAGTGGTTGTTTACCATATGAATTGGGGTTCTTGAAAGAGGCTGTGGTGTTTGATGTTGGAAACAATCGACTGACAGGCCCTTTACCATTCTCATTAGGCTGCCTTGAGAAGCTGGAGGTTCTTAACTTTGGTGGAAATCATTTGTATGGGATGGTACCAGAGGTCCTATGCGCGGTAAAAAGTTTGGCAAATCTGTCTCTGTCCGATAATTATTTTACAAACGTTGGGCCAATTTGTATGAACTTGATCAAGAATGGAGTGCTTGACGTGCGGAAAAATTGCATTCCAGGGTTGCCATTTCAAAGATCGGTTATGGAATGTGCAGCATTTTTTGCGCACCCAAGGTACTGTCCCTACACGGGAACCTACAAATACATTCCATGTTGGCTTTCTCACTTCAGTTCTCCTCCTCTATCTCTTGCTGATATGGCTCCTTCTCCTTCATAATCTCGTGATCAGTCCACTGACAGTAATATTCCACATAGAGAAATAATGTTCAACAGAAATAATGTTCAACATGTCTTTTATTTTCTGCTTCCCTTTCTTGTTTTCTCTTGGTCCTTTCTCTGTGTTTAATTAGTATATGAATTCAACTTTGTACAAATATTACATGGTGAGAAATACACAAAAAAACAAAAAAAAAGAAGTACGAGGATTAACGTGACGAGAATGCCGAGATTCAAATTTAGCCATGGTCATTTGATAGTAAGATTTGAATTCCAATATTTTAGCTGCCAGGGTAAAGAAGCAGTACATGGCACTTGGTAATGGTTGAAGTGCGGCAACCCCATTTAAAAAAAAAAAAAAAAAGGGACTAGAAAGTTCATTTATTCTTCAAGGCAAATGACTCAGCCAACCCACTAACAATGGTGGCTTGTGGATGTATAAATAAAGCACAGCCGAAAAGAATGCTATTTTGTACTTATATTCATTAAGCAATCCTGATCTGGGTGGATAACACTTACCTAGCTATTCTGGTTTGCTTTGTCCTAGTAGCCTAATATCGCGGATGGTATCATTAGCTATATGCTGACATTATCATTATCTTATCTTATATATAGTTTCGATACATATGGTAGTTACTGATATTTCGTAATAAGACAAACATATTAGACGATTGAAAGAGATTGAAGTCGAAGTGACAACGGGGAACAAGTGGAAAATACATTAACCTTAGCTCATTTTGTAAAGCATAAAGTGATGCAATCATCTTTAGTTTAGAGAAAGGATAATGTGTCTGCGCGCATGCTCTAGTGACATGTGAGGCCATTTGAGCAGCAGAAAAAATTAGTGTTGAGGCAGCATCACAAATTACCATTTATGGTTTCCTCTCTCTTTTTTTTTTTTTTTTTTTTCTTTTTGTTGCCTTATCATTTTGTTGGTTGATTGGCTTTGTGTGGCGTGAGTTTACAAGTATAATGCATTGGGCTAGATGCATCCACTTTAAAACAAATATAAACGATCATTTGATCAATAAATCACATATTTTGATATACCTAATAAGTGTGCTTTGCTTCAATCTCGACATAAAGGAGAATGTATAGATTGTTCATTATTGTTTGAGATACATGGTGATATTTTTTATTTTTTTATTTTTTGGAAAGCAGAGAAATAAAGTGATTCCATTTCCACGCCACGCATAATTGTCGAAATAATGAAATTTATTGTGTCCCGTCCTCTTATTATTACCCTTTTATTTTATAGAGCTATGGGATCCTTTTATTGGGTCTGCCGACTTGACCCGTAAAAAAAATTTTACGCATACAATTTATACATTCAATTAATTTACATCTCATGAGACTCAGTACTAATATTAACTACTACTCAACGTTTACTAGAAATAATAAAATATACTATATATATGTCCCATAAAGATAGTTCGATAGGTAATTTTATGTGAATTAAGAAACAATAGTTAATATAGTTGAAACATTAAATTTTACTTTAGTTTTTCACGTATACCCTCATGTCTCATTAATTATTTGAAATACTTTCAATGTATAGATAATTGAATAACAATAATTAATTAAGAGTACATATGAAAATGAAATATTAAATACATATTCAATATGATAACTGGACTATCTTTTTAAGATGTCCGAAAAAAGAATACTAGACTGTCTTTATGGCACGGAGGTAGTATAAACAAATTGAGAAATCTATAAATTTATAACGGTGCTTGACATGTTAATTAATTGTTACAAAATAATGAATGAAGTGTAAGAGCAAAGTGTTTTGGTACACTTACACAATTTTGTTATACAATCACTCTTGGTAACATCTTAATTTTTCACACTTCACATGACTTAAAATCAAATCTCAATCCAATTGCCACAAGTGAATTGGCTACAACATTTGTTTACACAATTTGTACAAGGGTAATCCCCAGCTTTTTAACTTTTAATAGATCATGTCCCCAACCTTTATTTTTATGCTCATGGGCCCCTAATCTTCAAGAAATCTCCTACCAGGTCCTCATTGATGGTTCCCTCCATTTTCTCTGTTAAAGTTATATAAAATGGCACATTTACCCTTAGTCCCTTACATCTAACTAAACAAAAATTTGAAGAGTTAATTTTACAAAAGGTCTCCAACATTTGAGTTAAGAATTGGTTAAGTCTGTAACTTTTTTTTGCTCTTTTAAGTCCCCAATCTTTCATAAATGAGCAAAACAGATCCCTTTTGTCACTATTCCCTCAACTTTTCATAAAAAATTGACGATTATACTCTTTTAACTTTTAAGTTTTAAAACCAAAATATTTAAAAATATTAAAAATATCAAAAAATTAAAAAAAAAAAGAAAACACCTATCTCACCCAAACTTAGCCCTCTGACGGTTAAAAAGCTGCTGCAAACTGTAGAAAACTGTTGCCATTTTCGACAGCACTTATGAGGGATGAAATCCCCCCGTTTTGCTATCGAAAATGGGTAGCAAATGGAGAGATCCACCCCCCAAAAGTGCTGCAGTTTGCTGCTTGAGTCTCCCCATGTTGTGCAAAGTCCCCCATTTTGCTGTCTATTTCTAATAGAAAAATTTTGGGAGGAGGAGAGGTTCACTCTCCATATTGGCAGCTTTTTGGCCTCTGAAAATGGCTTCACTCGGCCATTTCTGGTGACCATCTTTAGAGGGGAGGGGAGGGGAGGGGGAGGTCGTCTCTCTTTTTTTTAAATTTTTTAATTATTTTTAATATTTTTAAATATTTTGTTTTTAAAATTAAAGAGCTGAAGGGTATAATCGTCATTTTTATGAAAAATTGAAGGAATAGTGACATAAGGGACTTGTTGTGCGCTTTTATAAAAGGTTGGGAACCTAAGAGAGTGAAAAAAAGTCTGAGATTTAATCAATTATTAACTCAAAAGTTGGTGACCATTTGTGAAATTAACCCAAATTTAAAATACGTGAAAGAGAAAATATTTAAAAATGATTAATTCTCTCTCTCTCTCTCTCTCCTCCTATCCCTTCAAGGTTGTGGTGTATCCATCATACTCAATGGTGTATCCATCATACTCAATTTTTTGGTCATCTCTCTCTAGACACATCACATACAACCCCCATTGCCTTCTTCCTTCCCCTCTTGCCATAAGTGTTTTTGCATCAACCTATAAAAGATTTGCTGTTTCCATTTGAATCAACAATGGCAACTGAAAGTGAATCAATTAAAAGTCCTCTAGACTCGAAATACCACCAAGAAAACAATCACAGGCTATTGAAAATGATGCTTTATTTAGCCCAAGGTTCAGATCGGCTGCGGCCTTGGCAGGCTGGGACGAACAAGCACCGCTCTTTACAAGTCTTGTTGTTGACGATACTCAATGCATTGATCGATTATGTGAAGAACTTTCTTATGCAAATATTTCTGGATATATGTTTTGAACCCAGTACCACGCCTTGTGGGCATTGTCTACCACACCCGCACACCCTCTATACTGCTAATTTTGTTCCAGTTGGGTAGAAATTGACAACTAATTATGTAGAAAACTCTGAACTCTATAATCTTATATATAGACTTATCTTCCAAGTTGCAAAGCTAGCTTGTCTTGGTAAATCATTTATTTTTGATATAAAAACTCTAGTCGTTTACCGTTTCATCATCAGAATACATTTGAGTTTTCGTTTCTAATTTTATCGGGTAGAAAATGGCTTCAACTTCCGCTCCTTCAGCTGGCCTTCTAATTTTTTTTTTTTTTATGAATCTTTTCTTCTTCTCGATACTTGTTAGCTCAAATCACGTTCCTCTTCCTCCACCATATCATAAAGTGCAAAATTAAGCCACTTCCCAGTAAAGAGAAAATGTCCTAATTAAAGACATTCTATGGGCTAACTTGCTTAAAGATCCGTTGAACATTGTTTTGGGAACTCTTCTAATAACCCTTTGCTGCTTACTAATTCATGATTTGGTGGACTTTGAGGTGGCCACTTTCCTCTGCACCATCATTAAAGGAAGTGTTTGGAATCAACCTTAAAATCCCGGTTTCCCTCAGCTTGCTGCTTAACCACTGTGGCAAGAGAGTCTCTCTGGTTTCAAGTGTGCATAAATGTTGATGCACACTGATGAACAAATACAGGAGTGAAGATACTGTGCACGAGAGAGAGAGAGAGAGAAGTGAGTGTGTGTTAGTCATTTTAAATTTTTTCTCTTTCCGCTATTTTTATTTAGTTAGAGTTGTGGGAGTAAAAGAGTCATTTTATAAAAGTTTAATGGAGGATGTGGATGGAATCCGTCAATAGGGACTTGAAGAGATATTTTCTTAAACGTTGAGGACCTACAAAACTAGAAATAAAGATTGGGGATTAGATCTATTAAATGTTAAAAGGTTGTGGACGTTAGGTGTAAGTTTCACATTGTACAAGTAGTGTTTTTCAAGGGGGAAATATGACCTGGGGCTGAATAATCAGAAAAATACTATCGTGGGCCGTATGCTCTATTCATCAAAGGTTCGGTACTGTAGGTGCAAATATTTGGCAAAGCATTCTACAAAGAAATTCCAAGAAAGAGAAATTGCTAGAAGCATCTGGTTCTAGTCAGTGTAATCGTCTATTCCTCAACTTATAACCTAGAAACTAAATTAATGTATAGAAACCACAGAAAGAGACGAAAAATCAGAGCTTGATTGAGAGATTGAATCAGAGAACTGAAATGCGATGACAAGTATGGACGCCGAAATGATGGAAGCGGAGGCGAATTCTGCGCCGTTAGCGTCGGGGTTAAACGCCGATCAGACGGATGTGGTCCGAAACTTGCTGACGATGGCCAGGCAACTCATCGAACAAAACAAGCCTTCACAGTCTCTTCAAGCGGTAATCTTTATGTCTTTGTAGTTAATTCTTTAAAATCCGAAATATGTGTCTTCCATAGGATCATTTACTGCGTGGTTATTTCGTTTCATTTACGTCTATATTTGGCTACTGGATTTCAATTCTTCTGGTTATTTGTCTGAATTGGGAAGAATAGCTAGTTACAGAATAGGGAGCAAATATATTCGTGTCTTTAATTAACGGTGCGGTTGATACGGAAAAATGGAAAAGAAAATATTTTCCTACTTCCATGAAAAACATTTTTATTAGGGGAGGTGAGAATTGATTTTCCAGGAAAATGAGGAAAACTAAGCTTGTACCATGAAATTTCAATTCCATTTCTATTTGTCAATTAAACGCACAAAGATGGAAAATTTCTCAGGAATTTGACATTTTCTATGGAAAATATCTCCAATCAAACACCCTCTAATTGTTTTAGTTGTGATTAGTAAAGTGATACCAAGTATTAATCGAGAATGTTGAAAAAATTGAGGATTGTTTGATAACTAACTTTCCGCCTACATCTTTATTATTACTATGTGTAGTAGTAAACTCGGATATTTTGATTTCTATTCCATTTTGTGGTAAACTAGAGAGGCAACCCTACTTCTATTCTTAACAAATAATACCTAATTTAGTATTTTTATCAGTTAGGATATCCATCACTCTTATTGCCTGGTAAAGAATGTTGGATGGAAAATAACTAGCTGGTAGAAGAGTTATCATCTTTCTTCCTTTCTCTGGGAACAAAGGACCTGAAATTTGATTCGTGAGATGGAAGAAAGCCAAGTGAGCTATTCTCATTTTGAAAAGCATGTCTGTGGGTAGGTACGACTTTTCCAGTTGACCAGAGCTTCTTAAGAAGTGATATTTTATCCCACTTTGTGTAGTTGTCATCACAACTAGTATGAGTTTATTCGTATTTTGAGATAAATATTGCAGTTTTCTGTTTTTGAAAAATTTTATTTCCTAAACTTAAGATGGGATTCAAATTGAACACAATTTAGCCTGGTCATTTTATGGGATTGAGGTAAGAATTGTGACATGAGCAATCAAAAGTTCTTCAATTGTTCATTCTGACTTCTACAGTTCCACCATCGTGTCTGTCCATTCCAGTCTCCCGTGGTTTCACCTCTTCAACATTAATCCTTCCGTTGCGGAATCTACCATAACGTCTGTGGCTACATGAACTAGGAATCATGTAGTCATCTTCTCTTCATGCTTTGGAATGGGAGCTAGCATTTTTTTGTTGTGCTTTTCATTTTTCTACCTTTTTTTACTGGAATTATCTCTGGCTTTATATGTCTCCGCATTTACCTGTTTATTTGTCTTTCCAACCAGTGCTTACAGAAGGACAAACTTGTACGTTATTCACTTATTTGTATTTGGAGATCTGGAAAATCCAACTTCATCTACAGAAGAACAAGATAATTGGCAATTTCAACATCTGGTATAATAAAGAATGCTTCACTTGATTATTTCCTGTAATAGGTTGTGATGGCAATGAGATTACAAGGTGGAGATGAAGCTGTTTCTCAAGCTCTTAATCGTGCTCGAGAGCTTTACAGGAACAAAATTCAAGCTAGTGCCGCTGCTGATGAGCTAGCTTCATTGTTTGCCGAGTGTGCGATCGCAGAGGCCATGCCACCACAATCAGAATCATCTCAGCACCGTATTTTTGCTCAATCCATTGAATCAGACAGTCAAGGAACTTCTATACTTGCTGAGAGTGGCAGGAAGCAAATCGTGCTTGATGCATTGTCAGATGGAACCAGCTTTGTCTGCTTACAATGTGGGGGTCTTGTCAGCAATCATCGCAAGGATGAACATTATGCATTCTGGTGTTGCAAAAGCTAACTTCAAATAGTTTCTTGAAGGTAACGCTTCGAGTACTACTTCCTCACCAGAAATGCTTGTAATGTTCATGGCGTTTTTGCATGTGCATGTTATGGCCACTTTGAGCTTTTTACACACTTTGCTTGTGACGTGGGTTTGTTCAAGGCCCCATGCAAATGTTCCATTGTATCTTATGATGGGTACCATTATCATAGAATAATCAGTGAAAGGTAATAAAGTTTAGCACTTACGAGTTATTCTTTCAATTTATGAGCTACTTGCCTAACATTACTCTCTGCATTAAATAAGGGTTTCATTCGGAACTTGGATGCCCATAAGAAGACTGGAGAGAATCGACAGAATAGGAGCTGGTAAGCCCGAAGAGAATGAACATGGTTCATTACATACATAAGGAATAGCCTGTAGTCGACGCCTTGTCCTCACAACTGTTTCATCACCATGTCTAATAGATACTGGAAGTCTCTAGGGTTTTTGCCACTTCCATTTGAACTGTAAGTGATTTCTCTCCCACCTCCACAATTTCCCACCATATCCAAACCTTCATCAACAACTGACCAATAGGTGACTATCGTCTTCACTTGGCCAAAGATACTTCTGGTGTTAATGGAAACCAAGATGGACGAACATAGCATCATAATAATAAGGTTAAAAAGAGCTGACATTATTCTTATGATTGTGATACGTGGAGGCAACTGACTCTGTGACTGAGCCACAATTCCTCCTGTGTATATATTTGTGGTGGCATAGCGATTGGAGGCAAAAGGAATCCATCATCATCTTGAATATTTTCGTGTGTAACATCATTTATTCCAAAGCATTTTATTAGCTTTTGGCAAGGAGAGAGCTGGATTGTCAAGAAATGCAGCAAATGATGACGGTAAAGGGTATCAGAGTAGTTCATTGTATTTGAAATCGACAAAAACAAGTCGTTGAACTTTTTGTTCAGATATGCTTGTCGGTGTCATCAAATAAGACTCCAACTCGATGCCCTAACTAAAAGTCAAGAATATTTATTTTGAAAGGGATATACGAGTTAAATTCTTTATGAATATATCATTGGAATATTTGTTAATTAGGATTAATATTCACATGTGAATTGTCCAATGATCTCTCGTTATATGTGTGTCTGACTTAATTTTCCTGCCAGACATATAGTGGGAGATTGGGAAAAATAATTCATATGTTATGTGTCTTGTCGTCCATAAGATGTACAAAAGTTATTATACTTCACAACCAGATTGACTATTTGACAAAGACGGATTTAGAAATTTTATCTGCACGGGTTATACTAATAAAGAAAATATTTGATTCCACTTAGAGTGTGTACAAAATTTTTTTTTATTTTCCTCTAAATACGTCCATGCTGTAGGAGTAATGGAGTATAAAGCTTCTTAGACGATCTGTTTAAAGAGACCATACAAAATTTAAAGTGAACGGCTTACTTATTACTGCGGTATATTTTATACAAAACTGAGAGTTATTTGTAATCATAATTCCTGGCTCTTTTAGTTAAAAAGATCCATCTGCTCTTCACTAATTTTGTCTTCCACCATCAGTGATTCAGTTCTCTTTGGAGAGAAACTGGAATGATTTTTGGACCTCTTTCTTTTATATATGGACCACTTCTCTACGAGGCATGCAAAAAGCTTCCTCAACTAGTCTTAATGGAATGCATCACATTTTTGGCATCCGAAGATATTCATACCAGATAACAACATGCACCGGATAAGGAAACCAACGGGGCAGGATGTAGTCCCGTCCCGTGTCTCCCATGTCCTCTTTGTCTGAATTGGGGCGGGGAAAGACCATCGCATGAGATAACATTGATATTATATCTGAGTCCCACAGGCACAAATCCACTTGCCTTAACCAAAAAATATCACCTAATACTGATCCTGCACCAGATGTTTTCTGTTACATCTGAAGATGCTGCCTATCAGTTGAATTACAGCAAGAAATGAAAAAGAAAAGTCATTAAGTGCGGAATTATTATTATAATTGTAATATTATAATAAAACAAACTGTTTTAATACACTTTTGAAGGTCCAAATTTCACATTTGATTCCACATACGTGCTTTAAATGTTTGGTGATTGTTGTTTTTTAATTTGAGCTGTAAATGTTCACCAAACTTGATCTAGTTCATGTATCTTCTTAAATTATGCATAAATGCAGACCATTCTCTCAAAGATCTGACACCCCAACAGTTTCTTCTCTTCTAATTTTTAATTTTAGCACTTAATTAATCAATAATGGTATGTAGCCTGTCTATCACTCTTCAATTACAAGAACACGCCGCAAATGTATATTGTAAGTTTGTAACTAAGATAACATTAAAAATAAAACTAATTACAAAATCATTGTATTAATTATTCAATTTCTTTATCCGGGCTGAAATGTGTTTCCAGCAAACTTGTAAACTAATGAGTTTTATATTTTACTTGTATTTACATGGAGGAATATGATTCTCACAGATAATAAACTGGATAAAGAAAGAAAACTATGAAGCATCGTGGAGGAACTTTTGTATTTGGCTCCAAAATTTCTGCCCGTAGGAAAATCAATCTGTGTGTGGTTTTCTTTCTGCTACACATTCTCACTAACTTGGAGGCCCTACATTGATTCCTGTGTCTGCGTACGTGAAAATATGAGTTTCCCCCTCTCGAGAAATATGTTCGCCTTGCTTAACTACTGATAAGTGTAGGGTGATCTGCCGGTACTATCCAAGACAATTTCAAACAAATCTCCCTCAGACTCCTGATCATACTCCATTGCTTTGATACTACTTACTGTGGTATTGTTGCTTCTTGTAGCGCTTCGTTGTAGGTACTGAGAATCAATTCGTCCCATTGAAAAGAGCTCCTTGCTGTCTTCATATCCCAAGCCAGGAGAATTTGCCAGTGGCCCAATGAAACATGGATTTGGAGTTCGTTGTAGATTTGCTGGTGCATATTTGAAACTGCTTTGTCCAAGATTTACTAGAACCGTAATATCCATATTTGCAGCCAGTGTTGGGTAAAGTGGAAAGGCAAAAGCCTCAGACTTGCTGTGGATTTCATGCACAAGTTGTGAATCAACAGTGAAGAACACCTTCCTCTGGCTCGGACTGTACCCGCAGCCTATCACCCTTTCTGCTCTTCCCCAATCTTCGTTTTCGGATTCATATATAATTCCTGCAATAACATCAAGTAATCAATCTCAGAGACCTAAACTATGAAAAATAATCCAAGCAAATTTATGGGTCTTAATCTTAGGTCAATAGAGATAATGCTGTGTTATATTTTTAATAGACTTTTTTTGTTCTTATTGTTATTTATTAATTTAGCAACTATCTGGATAGTCGACAATAGTGGACCGTTTCATTTTCTTACGAAGAGATGGTGACGGTGATGATGATGCATTCCTATTCCACAATTTGAAAAGTAAAATGGTGCTTTCCGGGAATAGTCAGTAATCCTATAGGAGTGGCAAATGCTGCAAGAAAGGGCTGGGCGTTGACTATTTTTCCTCTACATAAAATGCCCATTATGTGCATATCTTGGCTCTTGTATGCTTGTCACTGTTAACAAGAATTAGAAAAAAATATGAAAGAAAATTAACTTACCATCAAGATAGACAGAGCCAGTTGAGTTGAAACCGATTGATCCCAGATAGCTGCCTGGAATTTTTAGGGGGAGAGAGCCTCCTGCTGTTAGACCAACAGATAGAACAATTTCTTCATTGTTACCATCTTCTTTTCCAGTTACTCTCTTTTGTTCTTCGATTCTGTTCTTGCGTTGGCTATGATTGATTGCAACTTGTGTTAATGAATCTGGACTAATTTTCGCGTTAAAATCCTCTTGAATGAGTTTAATTTTCTCGTCTTCTGATTTCAAGTCTGCCAGATTAAGATGGTCTTCTGTAGAGGATAAAATTGTGATCTCAAAGTAGGATTCTTGTGGGAAAGAGGAATTTCCCAAATGTGGACCTGGTAAAGGTAAAGCTGTTCTGATAACAGATAATGCCACTGTTGAAGAATTAACGTTTGAATTGTTAAGTTTCTTCACCCCGGAATTCAGTCTAATTTTCTGCATGAAATCCGCTGATCCTTCACAAATTTCCCAACCAATTTCCACACCAATTTCATTTCCATGATCACCGGTTGCACACACGCCTAAAAGGGACATGGCGGATTTCACCGAGGGAGATGACGTGAACGTAGTGAAAGCAAATCTCGACCATCCATTCTCAACAGCATCTGTGATAAGGGAAGGATGATCACTCCAGATAAAAAAAGGCTTCCCTGATGAAACCCCACGTCGAAAAACATAGTAATTAGCTTTCTTGCCTCCATCTCCATCTACATGATGGAGACTCAGTTGATGAAGCCTAGCTATTCCACTCTGCAAATTCTCAGCTCTATCTCCATTAGCCAGCACAGAATCTGTTGGGGCTTTCGATCCACAACAGAATCGCCTGATGATCAAGACTAAGACAAAAACAAGAATTCCAGAACCAGCTGCCACCAGAGTCACATGTAACCATCCAATCATGCTGAGCTTGGAAAACTATACTCTTTCTTTCCGGAAATAGTTTTTATCGGCGGATAAATTCTAGGGCGGACGGGGGACTAGCGGGCCAGGACTTATTAAAGAAAGGCAGCATCAGAGACCAGGAAGAGAACAGAGGAAATGTTGACAAAAAAACTGATAGAAAAGTATCACAAATGCGAAAGTGGCATATTTCTTTAAGACAGAGATGTCAGTAACTCCTTTATTTGTTGACCCTCCATTCTACATAATAAATTAATGTGTAAAAAACCGACACCCATTCTTTTCATTAAGAGACGTGTTAGTTGGTTCTTTTTTTTTTCCTAATTTCAAAGGGGCAGGCAAGCATTGAATAAGCCCTTCTAGAGGTACAAAAATTTGGTACAAGATTGAATGATTCCTATGTTAATTTTTGTCTTGAGTCTTACGGAGGATACTAAAGTCAGATGGGGCTGCAAGAAAGAAGAAGGCATGGTTAAAAGGAAACAAAGGGGAAACATGCTTTTATCAAAAGGAGTGAAGGTAGTTTTTTGTCCAAAGCAGTTAAATATTTACTCAGTTGTGGGAAGCAATTCATATAATGATTTTGCTGTTATTGATACCCAAATATCATCACACACAAGATGCATAATGTGAATTAGGCCAATCGGAGAATGAGTATATCAGGATTAAGAGCCAGAGATTTTTACAAACAGTGAGACAATGTAATCTCTGGTTAAGATAAAAAATAAGAATAAAAAGCCAGTGCGTAGCCTTGTTGGTGAACTACTAGAATGATCCATTGATTAAGAGTAGTTTGGGATAGCTTAAGTCTAAATTAAGTCGTTGACAATTGAAATGTGTGGATGATAAGTGAGTAGTAGTTGTATGTTTTCTGATAAAAAAATGTTTGATCGGTTTAAGTTATAATTTGAACTATCTAGCCATGAACTACCCAAGTTAAAGTTTTGAAAAAGTGAACATAAATAAAGCACAAAAAAGGGAAATATTTTACTTGATGCATGTTTGTTTGGATTTTTGCAAACTACATGGAAAACATTTTTAGTTCTTACAAGCTTGGCCTCCTACCCATTGATCAAGAACCCTCTCAGCTGCACCCCCAAGTAGTCGCCCAAGGCCTGAAACCTTACCATTCCAAGCTACGGTACATCCGCCTTTGCTCGGGAATGGAACGACTCCTCTCTTTAGGAATCCAAGACATGTTGTATGTTCCAAGTTTGCTCGGAATAGCATTTTTCGACTAAGCATATCCATTCTCATAATTCGATATCTCAATTGGAGGTGTAAAAGCAAACAATAAAGCAGGAGTAGAATTGATTCTAAACCAATGGAGTCCATACTAATTGGGCAAAACCAAAGCCTATGTCCCTTCCAATTGTCTCCTTCATGAAGACAAATTATCCTCTGGGAATTATCCGTACATTAACACAATCATATATATATATATATATATATATATCAGCACACTATCTGTCATGATAAATTGAAAAGTTATTGTGGGTTCATTTTTGCCTAATTAAAGGCAAAGTCCTACTTGTTTAGATTATCATTCTGAAAGTGAGATGAAGTACCAGGTTTATAAATATTTCCCGAAATCATTTATGTCTTGTGATGATTGATTTAAGGTTTTTGGAAATGAACCAACTTGGACTCTTGTCATCAACGATTCCATTTATTCCGACGTCTTCATCTCAAATTGGAACTATAGGAAAGAAGACATCACGTCTTGATTTTACTATCGTTTGGCATCCTTGAAGTGCATATTATTATGCACAAATCTTTTGAAACGAATGACACCTTATATAATGTAGGATTTTCAGGAATTTGATTGAGTACTATTAACCGCAAGAATTAATGCACGTGCTAAAGAACAACATATTTTATCAGGTCAAACTATTGGTATTTTACAAGAATCTTGGAGAATAGCTATTCCATCATTTTGAAAAAAATATCAATGCGGCTATCTAACGAAAATGTCATCTTATCGAGTAGTTGAGCCTACTAAATGGGCTTAGGACACCCAAGACTTCACATTACCATTTGGGATTGGCCTATGGTACCATGGTTGGAAGAGAAGTAGTGTAGATAGCGCGACAGCTTTCAAGATTGATAAGCCGAAGAGATAAAAGGATGATAAAGTGGAAGAGAAGAGCATTCCCTCTCCTCTGCTCGCACTAACACTCAAAACCTATAAATGATGATGCTCAATTCTGTCCTTAAATCCATTGATCCACACCCTCTCAAACCCTCATCTCGATTATGCCCATCTTTACCACTCCGCACCCACTCCGCACAAGTTCATCGAGGCTTAAACCTCACTGTCTGCAATTAGTGTCCAAACCCAAAATTTTGTTTTCATCAAATTGCTCACAGAAGTGCCATGGACGGACCCATATTAAGGCTTGTATGGCGGACAGGGAAATTGACATGGTTAAAACCAAGGAAGGGATTTACACTGCAAAGCCCAAGAAAGTGGTAGTGCTATGGGATTTGGACAACAAGCCGCCGAGTGGCCCGCCGTACCAGGCTACGCTGGCCCTCAAAGGGGTGGCCCAGAAGTTCGATGAAGTTATTGATATCTCAGCTTATGCTAATCACCACGCCTTTATCCACCTCAAACAGTGGCGTTGAGGAACGCCATGAACGACGGCAGCTGGATTTTCTTGAGCGGAAGGGGTTGTTGACGCCTACTGAACCGTATATTTGTTCAGTCTGCGGGAGGAAATGCAAGACCAATTTAGAATTGAAGAAGCATTTTCGACAATTGCACGAAAGGGAGAGACAAAAGAAATTGAACAGAATGAGAAGTTTGAAGGGCAAGAAACGGCAGCGTTATAAGGAGAGATTTATAGATGGGAAAGATAAATACAATCAAGCAGCACGTCGTTTATTGACTCCTAAGGTGGGTTATGGTCTCGCCCAGGAGCTAAGGCGTGCTGGGGTGTATGTCAAAACTGTTGAGGATAAGCCACAGGCTGCGGATTGGGCCTTGAAGAGGCAAATGACGCATTCCATGAGTAGGGGTGTTGATTGGATGGTATTAGTGTCTGATGACTCAGATTTCTCGGAGATGTTGAGAAAGGCTAGAGAGGCGAATTTGGGGACGGTGGTTGTAGGAGAACAGGATAGATCATTAGGGAGGCATGCTGATATTTGGGTACCATGGATTAGGGTGGAGAATGGCGAAATTAAGGAGAGTGATTTGGAATTCAAGAGTAAAATATGGAGGGAGTTTGGCGGGAGGACTGGAAGCTTTTCGGTTAGTGAGTTTGATGGGGGATCATCAGAGGGGAATTTGGCTGAGCTTGTTGGGAGAATGAAGTTAGATGATGTGAGGATTTTGTCGTTTTCAGAAGTTGAGGAGGGAGATGAGGAAGATGATGACCGGATAGTTGCTAGATTGGATCAGCAGGATAATTCTAATGAACATCATAAAATTGGGAATGGCATTACTGATGATGAGAAAGAGGAGGATGGGGATTACTTGATCGACAGTGAAGATGAAGAATTGGAAGAAGTGGGAGATACATACTACTGATTCTGTTAGCATTTGAACCTGAATTGCTTATGAGTCTTGTAGACACTGTTTGTTCAAATTGTTTAAAGGTGTCATTAACAGAATCCGCACAGTGCTGTCCATATTTTTGGTAGTCTAGAACTCATTCCTTGACAAGCAATTATACAATTGCCAAACCATCTGTATGTACACTTTCAGCTCTGCAAAGTTGAAATGGTCAATGGTCTCCTCCATGAATATACGTCTTATGGCTAGCCTATTTGCGGTTTGCTTCCTCAATCTCTTTTATTATCACTGTTTCTCCTTTTGTTACAGCTTTCAATGTATATGGCTTAAACCTTGACCTTTCAATTCCATAAGATGTTAACATAAGCTAAAACTATCTCTTCCTATGTTTTATATATGACATGCTTCTCCGGTGCTTTAAATATCATGATTGCATTTCTCAGTGTGTTGAAGCTAAGGTTTCAAAATTTCTGAGGCCTTGGGTCTCAAGACATGCCTCACGCAATACGTTTGCAATGAGTCTCAAGGCTTTAGCCTTAAAGTGGCTGATGCATGCACTCCCTATTCATGCAGTCATTGGACTCTTTTTTCTCCCCGATCTGCCTCAGCTTTTTGACTGGTTTTTCATACCTCAGAATGTAGCACATCTTTCGTTTTCCTTGGATCTAGCCCTTTGTATCGAGAACTAGAAGTTGTTGAAGAGAACAAGTGAAGCCATGTAGACTTGGGTTTCTACTCCCACAAGTGAAGTCTACCTCTGGAAAGTGAAGTTGTAACCTTTTAGGCATTAAATTTGTGTTAGACTACATCCTTCTTTTTCCCTTCTTTTTTGTGTGATTGCTATTTTTTAATTTGTTATTCTCTTTATTCATTGAAGGTTTCTAGTTTATTATGGTTTTTTTTCCATGATTTATGGTTTATCATTAGTAAAACTTGCTTGTTTAATATTTATTACTAATTTATTCCATTATGTTGAGGGTCATGTCAAACCACACTGAGACAGGACTTTATGCTCAGTTTACTCATGCAAACAGTTGATATAATTAAATGGCTGAATTTAAGGAGGTGTTTGATTCTCTTTATGAACACATTATAATACTGATTTGACTCCTAATTTGACAACTGCTCATTTATTACCACAAATTTCAAACTTTTATAAATCTACACCATTCATTTCACCTCATTATAATTTCTCATTATAATTCAATTTGAATAAATACATTCAAACAGCCACTAAGTCTTGCATGTTGCATTCCCATAACAATGTTTTTACTTGTGAGTTCAGTGGTCTGAGTTGTTAAAATTTCTCAAATTGAACATCTTATTCCTGTAATCTTGCTAAGAGATCTGCATGCTATAAGCATAAGGGAGAAAAGAAAAAAGACAAACAAATTATAGCTCTTCTGGATAATCGATATAGTTTCATTAATCAAGAAGGCTTGAGGTCCTTCTTATTCTTTTGCTTCCTCCATCCTAGATGTGTATGCAATAAGTTAAATTTTTGGAGATCACTGGGCTTTTTTTTAGGGTTATCTTGTCACACAGGGAAGAGCTTATGGAAGGGAAATAATCTGCAATTAGTTCTATTTCAGAAGATGTACTATAGGGAGCCATAGACATCAGCAGCATAAGTTGTCATTTAACGTAGGGATCCTTGACTCCTAGTGTTTGTTCCAATGGAAAACAACATCAACTCAATGACTCTACATGGTTATTTGAGGTTGCTTCGAGACAGAGATTGAGATAAAAAATAATAATAAAAAAATAAAATTGTATAAGTTTCATCCTAATATTGTTACTTGTAGTTGACAAGTTTGTCATCAAATCTGGTTGTCATTACCCATGACTGGTAAGCTTCTGTACAGCTGCTCCTATCTAAGACAACATGCAAAAACTATGGCCGTCAGGGTTGTCTTTTAGCAAGAGATGGACGAAAACAAGATCCTTCTGCAATTTCTGTGATAGAATAAAATGAAATAGCCTTACTCTAACTGAAGGAAAGAAACTGGAAAACCAGTGCCAGCATGAGTTGGAACTTGCTTAAAGAAGTAGTGAAATGAGCTATAATTAAGATTTATGATAAAAAGATTTTCCTGAATTTATAATATGCCAACAGTTTTTATGTTATTTTGAACCAGAAAGTATTGAAGCTTCTAATTGATCATCTAATACTATTAAAAAACTTCTGTGTTCCAGAAGAAAGCTTACCATTAAGCAGCAGACGTGCTTTTATAAGTGGTCGTATGGTATATGTAATGACAGGAGACTGCTGTCCCAGTTTAAGTATTGAACTAATTTGATTTCACCACTGATGAAAAGTTCTAGCATTTTCTGATCTTTTCTTAGGAGCAAGCTCTTTATATGGGTTGGGATTGTAGGTTGATCACAACTGTAGCAAAATTTGTCTTGATATCCTGATGAGAGCTTGGGAAAGTCTTACCCCCCCCCCCCCTTTAAGGGAATCAGCAGAGCATCTTAATCACTTGTAGTTCCTCCTGTGTCGCCCCATTAAGGAAGGCACGTGGGGCCCCACTCTTCTAATCTTCTTTCTTTGAGATTGGTGAGATTAGGTTTTTTGGTGTCTCCGCTAATTCTTGAGATGCACACGACTATGTAACTATATACTTGGATTTCATTAGCAAATATTACTAATACCAATTTTTTAGAAATCCTTTCAACTGATTAACTGTTCCAGTTTGCTCTTGCTACTTTTCAAGATCGACATTTCAAAAGTTTTGAGGGTACAAAAGTATCATCTTTTCTGTATGAGCAAATGGGAAAGCAACGTTATTTAGTATTCCATGATTTATTAATGCTGAAAACAACCCGAAATATTTCCCACTCTACCTTCGCTAGATTGAACTTTGAACTCGATAACCCTCTAGTATGGATGTGTACAAGTCGATTCCTTGAACCCATTCCAAAATTTCCACTTTGTAAGTTTCCTTTATATAAAAGGCAATTTCCATCTGTTTAGTTCAATTATGTTGGGGAGATTCTTTGCAGTGCTTATCGCAGATTTACTGTCACAATGTAGCCTTCTAAGAGCTTGTTCTAGGGAGCTTTATGATTTTGAAAAAATTTATCAAATCAATACCAACCACAAATTCTTCACAAAAAACAAATTTTCACACTTTCCAATAATCTTTCTTTAAATTCTAACCACACATTCTCCTATAAATTTTACTTCCCTTTTCTTGAAGCTCTAGAGAACAAGCTCTAACTCTGTTCCCATGAATGAGAGAATTATCTTTTTTCCACAGAATTTAATAGTACCTCTTGAGAAATTGATTATGATTCAGGCCTGATACTTGATTTAGCCACTTCTTTAAAGCATCCTTAATGCATTGCCAAAAGAGTTTGCTACGTAAGCAAAAATACACTGTTCAAGAAAATCCTTATCAATTGCAAGTTATCAGGGACTCCATCAAGTTAAAATGGCCTAGAAAGAGTGAATTTAATATGTACACATGCAGCGTAGCCTTTTGGTTTTCTCGAGTCGTTTGTTGTCTTCTCAATGTAATTTTTCTTTTTCTACTCGAAGGAGTTAAATATATATATGTATATATTGCAATTTCTTTATACCCTCTGCATTTATAATCTATTAGTATTCCATATATCAGTTTGTTGTGTCAGTTTGTCTGAATGTAGAGAATTTCAATATCTTAATTACTATTAAAGTTACCCGGAAATTTGAACTTTTATTTGGTAGAGAATTCTTCTTTACTTGGACAATCTGATTTCTAATCTCAAGTCAGATGCTTCATATATGGAGTCTTCAATATTATAACTTTCATATTGAGTTGCAGCTGCATGTAGCTTTTTCTTGCACAGACTTTGAACTAAATGGCACTTATAACTTTCTCATGGAAGAAAGTAATCTGTAAGTGGGGATTGCTTTTGAGAAGTTTCAGTTTACACATTTAAGTTTTTACAGAAGTTACTAAATTTCACCATGCCTCATTGCTTGAGTCTTAACGTGTTTAACCTGGTCAATGCATTTTCAGATGGTCCATAATTTGATTTTGCGCAGGCATGAATCAAATAAGATATACTGAGGAAAGGCCTTTTGTTCTCAAACTGATTAAGGAACTTAAGGATATTACTTTCGCATGAAAATATCTTTAACCATGATAATAATGAAAAAATAATGACATCCCTGGTCTGATGTTACTCTGCAACTTGTGTTAGGCTGATGACTAAGTAAATGGTCAATCTCTTCATCCGGCCAAAGGTTTTATACACATGTCAGTAGCTTGCTTTCTTTTCTAATCCAAGGTATATTCGAGCTTCATATGTTCATGATACTTGTCTAGTTTATATTAGAACATTGGATAGGTGATCTGGACAGAGCTAAGATGTTTAGCTCCTTCATAACCTTGGAAAATAATGGTATTTGATAGTGGAAATTGCTTTTCACCAATTAGGAACCTGCACCGATAGCTGCTCAAGGGACTGTAAAGGTTAGTTGTATTTGTGTTTTATGTTTTTTACTGACTTTGGCATAAATCTGAATTGAGAGCTCTGGTAAATGGTTTGAGATTTAATGATATGCATAATTTATGAACTTGTCAAAGTTAATTCTGTGACTGCATATTTTCTGGGTATGCTATCAGATTTTGTCTTAGAGTCACATTTACAGGGCGTATGACGTTTTTCACTTGTGAGGAATTCTTTTGAAGAGGCAATTTGTAGTACGCATTTATTTATTTAAACTTTGGCAAAAATGAAATTTTGCCTTATATTATTTTTCTATTTACTTTCAAAATAGAAATTGTCAAAACTATTTTGATAGATCAAGTTTCTAAACCACTCATTTTCTTTCATATAAGATAACTATTTTTAACCCATTCATTCATATGATTTCTATAATTTTTTTGCGTCTCTGTATTTATCAAATCAAATTGAACATATAAGTATTATGTTGGAGTACATAGCACTCAGTATTCTTTGATAAAGGTAATGGCATGCCCTATTAGTTAGTTAGTTAATTAATTAATTAATTAAGTACTGTATTTGTGAGGGTTAGTGTTTCATTTCTTTTATTTGAATTACAAGTGAACAATGGAGAAACCAGTAGGGTTGTTGCAATAGTATATATAGTTGGAACACTCGAGCTACTCAAATTAGTATATATATTTGGATAACACAGATGGTTTATGTACGAGTCTCTGTAAATTCGATTCTTGAACTTATTTTGACTGTTGTTTTAACTTTTACATGACGTTGGTCCTTATTTATGTTAAGATAGACCACTTTCTAACTTTAATATAAATGTTCAAAAGAAGGTCAAGGGTTAAAATCAGCAAATCAGGAACTTCCCTGTGAAAGGTTTAAGGGTGTAGTTACTATATTTAGAAAGGTTGAGGATCTTAAGAGCAATCTTCTCTTAAGTATTCCCAGCGGAAATTAACTGCGTGATGATACCCTTGCGGTCTTGCGTTGCTTCTCACATATTTCAGTTTTGAATTGAAAATGGAGGCAGTAATTTCACTTCCTCCTATTTAAGACCCAATTGTAATTATTAGATATTTATTTTCTAATTTAAATCAAATTAGAAAATAAATCGAATTTAAAGACTTATGAAATTGGAAATGAAATTATTGTTCTATATATTATGGAATTTTATCATGCACCCGCCAACAGGAGTAAGAGACAGATATCGAGTTGCATTTGCAAGCCTTTAAGATACTTCAAATTTCACGCTGAACGACTTTTAAGTAAAATTTAAGTTGCGGCAAACGTGTATTTATTTTCTTATTTGATTATTATTGCACTATGGATGTTGCTTTACTTTCTAGAAGAAAACCCAATTTATCAGAGGAATTGAGGAAGTAAAAGTAGACTTTAGAAGTGAAATGACAATTGAGAGTGGGAATGAAAAAGGCAAAAGACAAATGGGATTCAAGAAGAGGTCAATATTTAACCCTTCTTGGTTGTGCAAGAAACACCACATAAAGTTGTGAAAACAAACAATGAAGAAGAATAAATAAAGATTTAAAAAGTTTTAGGTAGTAATAAAAGAGATGGAGATGTGTGTGTGTGTGTGTGTGTGTGTGTGAAAAAATGAGTGCTATCAATTCACAAAAATTAATCCCTTTTTCCCTCCACATTTGCACCCACTTTTCCTTAGATGACATATTTCTCACCATGCGATCATGTTATCATCCCACACAAAATTCTCTCTTTTTTCATCCAACCAAAAGGAAAAGAAAAAAGGGGCTTCCACTGTAAAACATAAAGTCATGAGCAGCTATCTCTTTGTGTACAAAAAGGTATGCTAATTCAATCGAGACAATCATGCCCACAACAAGTCACTTTATTTTCCCTCATAATTAAAATCGAAAAAAGGGTGGCAAAATTTTAATTAAAAAAAGACATCACTTTACTTGGCACATAAATTCACCCACCCTTTTATCGTCAACTTCCGATGAAAAAAGGCTTCCAAGCAAAATGAAAACTAGAGCGGTCGAGGTACAAAAAATTTAAAGTCATTCGCTAGCTACGAAAAAGTGGTCGAATACCAATCATATAAAATGCAACTTTATTTCAAAGGGATGCATGTGAAAATGGTTTTGAAAGTCAGGAATTGCAGATTCAAAGATGAAGAAAATTCCTCGAATGATCCAAGTGAAGTCATTGACATACGTCAATGTTTAGCCGATTATTTCTTACAAACAACATGGATTCCTCGATTATTCAACATGTAAAATCTTTTATATGGAATTCGAATCTAGAAATTTGCATCGTTTTAAATGAAGAAGATGGTGAAAATTGAATAAAGTTTGAACTTTGACCAATGCTTTATGTACAAATAAGTTTACAAATCCTTTTTTTACTTTTTAGAACTCAAATATGGTATAAGGTTTAGAGTCTAAAATCCGTTTTTTTTCTTGTGGGTGTGAGAACGGGTGAATGAAAGATTAAATTTCTTTTCCTCCCATAAATCTATGTCCAAATTAATTAAATTAAGCCATAAGTTCAATATATTGTTTTCCCTCAATTTTTCTCTATACACATTATTTAAAAATAGGAAATAAGTTTTTTCCCATTAACTTTTTCCTCATATATTAATCATGTTCTAATAAAGGAACTTTTTTTCCAATTTCCTCTGTGGCGAAATAAAAAATCTATATGTATATTCAAATTTCATGTTTGATGTTTAAGTTCGCCCACTAAACTTATATGTAGAATTTTAATTTACCAAGTAATGAGTGTTCAGTATTATGATTAGTAAATTTATAAATTTATCCTTAAAGCTTGAAAAAAATGCGTGAATCAAAAGTTGTAATAAGACACGTCATTACTCCTCTACCAAACATGATAAACAATTCAAAATCGTATCATTACTGTTTTGAACACGTATGTCATATATTTGGTTATCTACAATTGAAATGATTCAATATGACCAGTATTGTACACACTCCATCAAATACTTTTTTGAGTTTCTTGTTTACACGTTGTGAATGAGAGGTGAATGAATGAACTCCCCCCCCCCCCCGTGTGCGGGTGGTGTGTTGACACGTGCGAGTGATGACAATTTCTTTCTCGAGTGATTAACATTTCACCTTATTCTTATACAAACGAGGGTTAAAATAGTGATAGACGGAGCGAAGCCTTCATAGGACAAGTGCGGTCCATGAACTTCCGTTGACGCGTAGGTGGAGACTGCATTGAAATTGGACTGAGAAGATCTGCCATTGTCCATTGAAAAGTTGCAAGTGAGGTTTGTTGGTGAATGAAGAAGAAGCCGCCGAAATGATAGGGTATGCGTTGGGGTTTTGAGAGCTAAATGGGAAATTACATACTTGCCCTTAAAAAAAGAGTTCACGTGCTTTGTTTTGACAAACTTTCCCTCTTTCTAATTAATAGAGTATTAGATTATAACTCGTGCGTTGCACGGAAATACTAGAACAAATAAGTGTCAATCCGTAGGATAGGATAACGTATGATTAGCCACATGTCAACAACAATATTTCGTTATCTCACTGTAAACTAATACTTGATATTTTAAATTAGATAGAGACCGTTATTATGTGACAGCAGGAAATAAAGCATTTTATTTTACTTAATTATATCATGCTAAACATTTTATAAACTATGAAATGTTACTCATAAACCATTTACCATGTACTATTTTATTTGTTTGTCGAATTAATATATTAGAACACACCAGAAAAGAAAACATATGCTATTATTTTTTTTTTTAAAAAAAAAAGGAAAAGAAAACGAATACTAATTTTAATGCCATTTTCATGTATCCAACAATTTTTAGCTAATTCTGTTCTGAAATATTATTTGTTCACTTTTTTTTTTAATACATTTGATTACTTTTTTGCTTTTTTTTTAGTTAACTAATTCTAGTGTCGAGTTAACTCAATTTATTTTTTGGTAAATTTACGAAAATACGTTAATTAATTGACACGTATTTTTATGAGTAGTCTTATTTTTATAGATAGTAAGATTCTTAGCTACGGTATTCTAACATCATACGTTGCCTATTTCATTCCAAAATTTATTAAAAAAAATCAAGCTAAATGCCAACCATTTTTCTTTTCTTTTCTTTTGTTTTTTGAAAGCACAATTACAAATATGTATCATAGCAGCACATATTTTATCCTACTGAAACATAACGCCAAGATAATCAGCAATACAAACTCATATATAATAAAAATACACACTATAATAAAAAGTAGAAAATACCTTATATAGGAGAATTGAACATGAGACCTTTAAGTCCAGTACCTCAATCTAGCCCCTAACCAAATAGGTTATACCTCATTCGCGCCATCCATTTTTCTCTTTCTAGTATTTGTTAACTAATTTTAATGTCAAAACTATCAACACTAATGCCAAATAAAAAGCACACATAAAAATTATAAAATGGCAAAAAACCAGAATCATTGTTGCATCGTGAAATCCTCGTCACAACTCCTACAAATGTCATATAATACAAAAAGAAAAAAAAGAAGGGGAGAACATCATTTAATTGATCTTTAATGTAAGACAGTATGAAACTTTATGTTACCTTGAAGTTGATATATTTTTCTTGTGACCTCCAATCGTCTTCAATCTATTATCCAAACATTTTTTTTTTTACTACTACCACGAGATAGTAAGAAAGGAGAATCTAACTTTGGTACAAGGTGTGAAAACACACATGGATGCCACTTTCACTGTCTAATGTAATTATTATTGATGATAAGTCTTACGCACATATATAGGAAATTTAATTCATCCCAATATATACTTCAGCAGGCAACCATGTGTAAAACAAATATTAACAAACAATATCCAAGAATTCTCAAAACGATTGACACGATTATTAATAAATAGGCAACCAAGTATTTAAAACAATAATTAAAAAAGTATGTAAATAAATGAAGATTTTTAAATCATATGGAAATCAATTGGCAAAAGGTAAACACCATTCAAATAACATAATTTTTTAAAATTAACAATGATTGAAATATTTTTAAAAAAGAGAGGAAAAAACACCAAATATGATGCTAGCTTGTAAGTGCTAATTGTCTATGAACTATTAAAGTCCAGATTTTTTTTAAACCTCTTTTTCTTTAAAAAAAGATAATTTTATTCAAATAAGGAGTACGTGAACTTGTCCCCAGCAACATGGCAAGAAGGACACATGAACAAAGGCAGAACCATAACCATGAAAGGAGAAAAGAAAAAAACATCAGAGACCAAAACAAACCCCATCTTGAATTTCATCAATATAGAAGAAGAGATAAGTCTTGAATTTCAAAGGGCAATTGATCGACACTATCGGATAAGGGAGAGAGGGAGAGAATCTGGAGAACAAACAGCCAAATGGTTGAAGAGATAAGATCCAAAGGGAAAAAAGATTAATTTTGACTGCACTAGATACACTAACAGAAATGAAAAGACGAATATAACCCCACTTAAAGCAGTTTGGGCAGAAAATTTGAGGTAAAACTTTACCATAACACCTCTCATTTAATTAATATATAGATTGTATTTTTTTTATGGAAATTTGATGATACACACTTAAAAGAGTAAACATTTTTGCATTGATAATACATAATATTTTTACTACAATTTATGATCTAATTTTAATTCTAATATTTTTACAATTTAGTAAATCATCTGGGTCTAATTTCAAGCTGTCAACCAACGAATTTTTCTTAAAATAAGAAATGGGATGAGTGAAGTTGAATGGTGGAAATGTATGCATTACATTAGGTCTTATAAAATATGTGAATGTGATTTTGTTTGATAAACTTTAAATTTGAAAGAGAATGAGAAAAAATTAGTACAATGAGATTAGCACTAGTGCTCTCTAATTTTGCAACTCTTGTTTAGACGCGTGATTGCATTAGTTGGTGTGATATATGAGTTTAGTGAAAATGTTTGGGAAGGATAATTTTTGATAGATATATATTGTAAGTATGGATGCGTCAAAATTACGAGTATTTAAAAACGTGATGACACCAATCTTTATGTTATAGAACTCGGTATCGGTTGACTTGACAGCTAATAGGAATGCACATGAAGCCCTTCAATATTTTGATTTGATGCAAAAAGATATGCTTTCAGATGGAGTAAATTTTACTGTAGTTCTTAATGCATGTAGTCATACAGATTTAATTGAAGATGGTTTAATGAGCAGACATCAAAGTAGAGTTGAAGAGAGGCAAAAAATTCCAAACCGTATTGGACTAAATTCTTGACTCCCCAGTGACTTATAGTAGATTTCAACTACGAAAAGCAGGTTATTCTGATTGATTGAATGGTGAATAGAAGAATGGTCCATCAATGTACAAACAAAGAGATCTCATCATTCTTTCGACTAGAATTTTTGTACTTTTTGATAATATTTGCCTGAATAGAAATGACAAATTCTAGTATCATAAGAGTACCTTACATTATATGTGACATTCAGAAGAACTCATTATTATTAGATTAAAATTTTCTTGAATATATATTTGAATTCTCTTGTAATTGAAAGTTTTTTTTGTTGAGTGAAATTTTTTCCTGCAGATCCAAGGGGCGTAACGGCGGGTGATTGTGATGGGGTAGTGAATGAAATGGTGGTCGATTGACACGTGCGAATGATGACAAATTCTTTCAAGTAATGATGATTCGCACCGTTTTCTTCCACTATGTGGGCTCCCCATCATGCCTTCCAACTTCCGCACAATTATGGTTTGACCGACAATTAAACCTGTCAACTCAAACATTTTTACTATCATTTTTATGGGTTTCGCTCTTTTTTATTGCCACGTGTGACTAACTAAGGCTTTCAATGATTTCCAATTTATGGATTTGTTGAGCAGGATTTATTTTTTTCATTTATAAATTTATTTATTATTGATTTGATAATTACTCAATAATTATTATATATTTTAAATTTTAATTAAATCTTCACTATTTATTTTCATTCTTTATAAATTTTTTTTATAAATTAACTTTATAAATCTAATTAAACGGGCTCTATAATTTGTCACAAAATATGTTGCTAGGAGAAATAAAATGAAAGGCCGTTTGATGCTTTAAGAACCTAAGAGCTTGTTTGATTTTCTTTATTAATTGTTTTTATAATTTTACTTATCATTAATTTAACCACTAATTGACAACTGCACATTTATAAACACAAATTTCAAACTTCTATTAAGAGGTTATTTCATGCTCTTTATTTTACTAATTTATAAAATTATTTACCTTTGATTTGATAACTATTTAATTGCAACCACATATTTTAAATATTTTTACATTCTCAATAGACATTTTACCTCTCTCTTCATTATAAATTCTCTACATTTTGACAAATAAAAAGCATCAAACAAGCTCTAAATCTACATCACTCATTTCACATCATTATAATTTCTCATTATAAATCAATATCAATAATGAGAATCAAACATCAACTAAATTTAACCAATCATTTACTAAATTTAACCAATCATTTTTAGCCCCTGATGTACCATTTTCCCTCATTGAGATTGTCTCACAAACATATTTCATTCAATTAAATAACACCTTGTATCCAATTTCTTATTCTCCCCCTTCCCGCGTTGGTTTTTCTCTACACATTATTTAGAAAATAGGTTTTTTTCCCCCAATATTAATCTTGCTCTATGGGTGAGGAGAATGCTAAACCCCGTAATAATTAACATGGAAATAGAGGAGGAGATGCGTCGAATGCGAGTGGTTATGTTGTAGATGTCATAGGACAATGGATCTTCGAACAAAGAGATTCTCAATTCCTTTCATATGCCAAACGCGCACATGGCACAACTAGATTGAGTAACCCCACGTGTGAGTGGGTTGTCCCATTTGCACTATATAGGACGTTATGCCGCCAGATACATAGCGTTTGATCATTTTTCGAGAGATTATAGAAAGTTATTTAATTATAAAGTTAAGAAATAGGATCAACTGTGCACTTAATGACAGTCAAGGAGTCTAATGACTACTTTATAATTAATCAACTATAATGCTGTCATTATTTATTTAAAAAAAAAAAAACCATAATGCTATCATTTGTGAACGAAATAATGGAAAATGGAGATTTGGAAGACTGTTACTGATTTGCTACTTATAATTCCATGCAATGGAGACCAATTAAGGAGACAATTATTCAATCAAAAATTCCAGGTTGTTTAATTATGGAACACAACCTTTTATGTTTTTCACTTGATTAATTCCTTCTAATCATCATAACCACTAATTGTGATTTTCTTTACCCTATAGCTTTCTTTTTCTACTTGTTTTATTCATCGCGTTTTTAGCCAGCCGTGTTTGTTGGTTGGTACCCTAAAATTTCCTTTTCAATAATTGTTCTCCCACAACCCATACAATGCTGGCAAATGTCGACCTCAACGAATAGGGATTCCTCTTGTTCGGGTCACAAATTTCTTTCGTGTTCTTATTGATCAAACTTGTGATTGATTTGCCCCTCATGAATTTGTTTCACACTGCACTGATTCAATCCCGATATCTAGAAAGATAGGTGATGTTTCTAATTAATTTTTCTTTGAAAATGACGTTGTTGTCCTTATTGAGACCAACTAGTTATTACTTTCGTCCCACAAAGGTAATCCAGTATTTCTTTTTCAGCCGTCCCAAAAATATAATCCAATTATCATAGTGAACATGTATTTAATGTTCCATTTCCATATGTGACCCTAATTAATTATTGTTATTCAACTACCTATACATTGAAAGCCTTTTAAATAATTAATGAGACATAAGAGTATATGTGGAAAACTAAAATAAAATTTAATATTTCAACTATATTAACTATTTTTTCTTAATCCACTTAAAATTACCTACTAGACTATCTTTGTGGGACGAAGGTAGCATTATTATTAAAAAAGAAAAAACTTATAAGCGAATTCTTATCGTTTTACAATTGCAGTCTCCATAAGTATAAAACCATGTTTAGTTAGAATAATGTTAATTTATCTAGATTGTAGTTGTTATCTCTTTATTGGTTATTAAATAAATGAGGATATCATGTATTATGCACATTAACTTATCCTCCAATATATTGATACTAACTAGATAAATAGAATCACTCTTTAGTTATATTTGAAGAATTTGACATTTTGAGGCCCCTCAAACACGGAGTTAAGCATGTTACTAAATGGAGACAACTAGATATTAGCAGTCGTTTGAGTATATCTTCTGGCAATGTCTCGACTATTTAAAATCCAATAATTAACAATTTTTCATAGGTCTTAATAGTAAAACTGGCAAAAGACATTACTTCTTTTCAAGTGAGTAGGTGCAGAATCATGACTGCCTACGGAATAGGCATGAACCGATTGGTGAATGAAGAGAAATTTTCAGTATATAGTTTTTTTTTTTTTTTGGCAGTGATTGAGGGGTATTTGGTTCTAACATTCTCTCAATATATTATAGTATTTTTTTTATCGACTTTATTTTGGGTCGTGAATTTGGAATTTATAGAATGGAGATATCACAGAAATATAATTCTTCTTACAGAGGCCCTCTTAACTCAGGTCATGCAAAGCAAACCAGGCATCAAGAATTAACCTTGCATAAATGGAAATATTATAAAAGGCCGCTACCAAAGTATCATCGAAATCACGGAGAAAACGCTCGAAACTAGAAGTAGAGGAGGAGCACGAGGAGGGCAGAAAACTAGCTAGAGCGAGAGGGCCAATGATACGTACGTTGAATTTGTTAGATGTGCTACAGATGGTAATCTTGTGTAACACACAGTAATTAGAAGCGAGGCATAATGTTACATTCTCAAACATTAAAGTATTCTTAGTCATATTTGTTCAACCATGTATTGAAAATTAGTTAGATTTGTATAACAGGTGACTTTTTGTTGTTGTTGTTGTTTTTTTGATCAATTCTAGTAACTAAATATATCTGAATATATTTCAACAAATTACTAACATTGTATCAAATAGTCAAGACTTACATGATCTAATAACAACCTGATTAACTCTCAAACTTTTAACCGATGGTTCAATTCCTTCACTCCTGCAAACTCTTCATAATAATCAAAATATTATTTTAAAAAAAAATTGTATCGAATAAAGTTTTCAGCCATAGGACATGAATTGCTTTACGTACAGAAGACTGACTATTGTTCAACATTGTCAGTACCGTAAGTCATACGAATCCCATTAACCATTTAGGATTCACTAGATACAAGAACTGAGAAGAGTATTATATTTTATCCATAATTATAATCTATAAACTGTAGAAATTGGCCTCCCAAATTTGTGATAAATATCAAAATCAGCGCTTGATAAACCATTTTTATGACTGTTAAAAAGTTTCTAATAGCTTGTACTGATACCACTATAGTACTAGTAGATGATGGGGCAGAAATAAGTGACATTTAGATATTGATTTTTGATAAGGTCACGTTATACTACTCGTATTACAAGAAAACTAACTGTTAGAATTAAAAAATTTTCAAAACACAACTTCCACAATTTTAAATGCAAAACTAATATATCTATGACTTATTGGTGGATCAAATCATATAGTATATCATTATATATTGACAAACATTGAAAAATGACAATGTATGAAGTATCAAAAGTTTGTTACGCAAAAGGTCATTACTCCACCTTATAAATTATTCTATTTTCCTCACTCCGTCCCCCCCCGGCTCTCTCTCTCTCTCTATATATATATATATGTGTGTGTGTGTGCAAATATGTATTTAATTAAGTTGATGACAGCCATATAATTAAGTTTCACAGTTAAGTATACAAAAATGTTTGTCCAATACCAATAATTTATCTATTATTATTAGATAATAGTAATATATATGGATGTCCAGCACTTGTGTCCCAAATCATGCAAAATTTTGTGATACAAAAATGTGATGAAAAGCGACGTTTGTGGTTTTCTACTATTTGGGAAATTGGAGCAAACAGGTTGAGAAAGACATAAAATAGTTATACACACATATGGTTGTTGTATTTCTTTTGATTTTTTTCAACATAAAGAAGAAAAAATGGCATTATTGGTTCTTCTCTTATTATTATCCGTATCTTGAAAAGTAACAAAGAGTTTGCATTTTCGAGTTTTGGGATTGGAGGAATCTTTTTACATTCCTTCCCCCCCTCTTTACATTCATAAAGTTAAGTAAAGAGGCCACCGAAAAGCATTGACACCTTATCATGAAAGCAAGAAAAAATCATAACCCCCAACTCCGATTAGACCCCCCACCACACGCACACACGCACATACTAGCTCCCTCATTTTCCTTCAATCATAGCCTTCCCAATCGGGCCACGTAAACCACATGCGACAGTTTGCTTTATAAGTTTAAGATTACAAGAACCTGATTAACAAGGAAAAATTAAATGTGAGTCGATGTTTGTCTGTTAAGTACTTAACATTAGTCAAGTACTGTATATACGCTATAAAACTGATGGATGCCAATTACGTATGAAATGTGCAAGCATGTGTACATGTATGTGCAAAGTTTTTAGTGTATTTGCTTTTGAAAAGAGAGGATTATTTTAGCAAGTTTGAGGAAAAAATAGAGAAAGGAATAACATATTTTGCTTTTGATTCCTAGATTTGCACATCGTATCATTTCCTCTAGAGAGAGGAGCCAAACTTTTCAATTCTCCTTTTTAAACATGGAAATCTCAAGTCAACCTCACCTCATCATTTGGTCTTGGTTAATATTGGACACCCACCTGATCATTTTCCCACCTTTCCCTTTTATCCCCTTATAGCTTTCCTTCTATATAACCACCACTTTACTTTGGCATCAAACTCTCATCCATGGGAATTGAGGGCTGCTTCACCATGAAGGTTCATCAGTTTGCACGTGGATTCTGGCCTGATCAACACATGCACGAACCCCCCTCCCTCACCCTCGGCTGTAAACGCTTCCGCCCCCTCGCCCCCAAGCTCACCACCTGCCCCGACAATACCCCGGTCGCCATTTTCGACCTCAAGAGCTTCATTAGACCAGAAAGTGGTCCCATCAAAACTGGTTCCTCTGATTATCCCAAGAAAGAATCACCTCAGGTAATAACCTCGATCATGCAGAACACTAAAGATGTGTGTTTAATTAGTACACAGTGTCAGACGATGATAAGTTGGTTTGGTCTAAACGTTTTGTGATTGTATGTATAGGTAGAGACGCATATTCCGGGAGGGACGAGGTGGAATCCGACTCAAGAACAGATAGGAATACTGGAAATGCTGTACAGAGGGGGAATGCGAACTCCAAACGCGCAACAAATCGAGCAAATCACCGCTCAGTTAGGGAAGTATGGGAAAATAGAAGGGAAGAATGTGTTTTACTGGTTCCAGAACCACAAAGCCAGAGAGAGACAGAAGCAGAAGCGCAATAGTCTAGGCCGTAATAATAATAATAACAACAACCAGAGTCCAAGAACACCACCCTCTGTTCTTAACACTTCTCTGTTACTATCTGACAGTAGCACTAAGGTATTTCTTGTCCATACTTACGTGGAATGGAAGAATATAACGTTGGATGAATTAATAACGAAATCGAGAATTTCTTGTAGGGTGACAGCACTCATGTGAAGGAAGAAGACAGTCCCTACAAGAGGAAGTGCAGGACATGGACATTTGAAGGGCTAGATCTAGATCATCATGAACAGGACACCATATATTGTACAGAAACAGATGATGAAGATAGGACGCTGAAACTCTTCCCCCTGCACCCAGAAGGCAGATGAATCGATGGTGTTTAATTCGTGTACTTGAATTTCTTCACTTGTTTTTTTCCTTTCTTGCAGATTCAAGAAAGAAGAAGAAAAAACAAGTTAATTATTGATTTGTATGATCTCTTTGAAGTTCTGTGCCTGTGCTGTGCTGATGATATTTCTGATCTCTCTGTTGAATGATCTCTGTTCCTAACATGATCATGAAACTAAAGCCATGATCTTCATTTGAAAAATGTGGATTCTTCTTCTCACTCTTCATCCAGTAGCTAGCATGCACTCAAGTCCACGCACCGACAACTATCTTCTATACATTTTACTGCCTACATTTTTTAAATTAAAGTTTCAGATAATTGGATTTTGGCTCATGCAACTACAGTTCAAATTAATAAACTAACAATTTTTATCAAGACTTTGATAAAGTATGATTTTCATATCAATCAGGCGACACAATAATATATATAAGAGCTAGTGGCATTGTGGGGTCGATACACTCTCGTACACAGACAAATGAGTTATTTTTGAGCGAAAGTGCTGGAGCATTTTAGAACACTTGCCTTTGTTTTCATCGCTATGGAAGAATCTCTACCACACATAAATATATTTATTTTTTTTTTGAGGATTATCTATTGATCAAGATAAAATTGTTCAAGGGTTTCAATTTCATAACAAATAAATAAATTGGTTCCCTTAAATTCAGGTTTCAGTTCTTGATTTTGTCACGTAAGATGGAGTAAGTACTTTTGACGTACCGTAAATTTTTTTCATATGATACGGAGTAAAAGACGTAAAAAAATTTATGTAATTTGTATTTTTAGAAATTGATGCATGTTTAGACTATCAAGAAAGGGATGACTATTTTATCAAAGTAAACTCTTCAATCGTGATCCCATTAGCAAATACATTAATGGTATCCACATATCTTATAAGACCTAGTTTTGTTGCATGTACAAATATCCAGTTTATATATTATTCATTTTGTTATTTATTTAACGAAGAGAAGTCCTCAAATATTATGCTTGAAAAGTATATGAGATAAATATCATGCAAAAACTGTAATTGTGCATTCATAAATTTTATACGTTGAATTCCAAGAGTCTCGTCTGTGGTAAAACGAAAAATTGTTTTCTCGTACTTTTGAAGCAGAGTGAACTCAACTATAATGGTGAGTAAGACATGAAACATGTGCTAAATGAGTTAAAATGTATTTGGGCTGAAGCCCAGTTATTATGATAGCAGCACTCATGTAATTAATAGCCCATCAATTCAGCTAAGTAGCCATATAACTCAAATCCATAAATTATTATAACGCTTACCATAATTATGATTTTCAATTTTTGGTTTGAATTTAATGACCAACTTGAGAGAAAGAGAAAAGGGAGAAAAAAAAAAAAGACAATCCATTGAATTCTGACAAATGATATACACGTAGAGCTTTTACAACATGATCTTTTAAATTGAATTAAATTAAATTGTTTAACACATTGGAACGGACAATGCTCATTGAACTATTTATCTAGTCTAATAGTGTTAAATGAAGTATTATTGTAAATCATTGTTGGTATTAGACGTTCTTGTTTACCCGCCATTACCAGGGAGTCAGGGACATATCCAATTGCCATTGTAGAGCTAGGCTTTGAAATGCACGGTTGAACCCTGTGGGGGGGGGGGGGGGGGGGGGGGGGGGGGGGGGGGGGGGGGGGGGGGGGGGGGGGGGGGGGGGGGGGGGGGGGGGGGGGGGGGGGGGGGGGGGGGGGGG
>CAVNYN010247517.1:0-15348 GCA_963692815.1 Nyctanthes arbor-tristis
AGACGTGTGCTCTTCCGATCTCAATGAATGTACTTTGTCCATATAAAAATTTTTGAGGACTTTTTTAGTATAAATCGATTGATGAACGAGAATTCTATTATTCAAATGTTCTGCAGAATTTTGTTTTTCCCAAATCTTTCATTTCAAATTCTTTCTTAAAAAGATCGGAAGAGCGTCGTGTAGCTCTTCAAGAGTTACAATGATGTTTAAATTATCAACATATATTGTAATGATAGTAAACCCGACTGTTGATTTTTTTTATAAAAACACATAGGCAAATGGGATCATTCTTATATCCTTTTTTTTAACAAGTATTCACTGAGAGGGTTATACCACATGTGACCAGATTGTTTTAAACCATATAGTAACATCTGTAGTTTGATTCAAAATAATTATCAAGGTTTTAAACTATATGATTAAGGTATTTTCAATCCTTCTGGGATTTGGGTAAATCCTTGTGCACAAATCGTGCTTTATATCTCACAACTTCATTTTTCTCATTTTTCTTTTGTACAAAAACCCATTTAAAACCAATGGGCCTTTTCTCTTTAGGGGTTTGAATAATAGAGTCAAAAATTTTGCTTTTTTCTAATGAATCCAATTTAGCTTGTATAGCCCCTTTCCATTTTAGCCAATCACTTCTACGAGACATTCTTTGACATATTTTGGTTCATCATCCTCATTTTCATTTATAATACTAAACGCAACGTTGCATGCAAAAGTATTGTCGACATTTGTTTAATTTCGATTCCACCTCTTTCCCAAGATCTCTTTATTATCATTATTCTTAGGTACCTGAATTTCTTCTGGAGTTTCTTGATTATGTTATACAAGAGTACTTGCCTTAAGATGACCATCTTGATTAGTTGTCCCTTTTTCTTTTGAGGATTTTTATCTTTGAAACCAACTGGCCTTTCATGCTTCAGGCATACTTTAGATTCATTGGTCATAGATTGTCCTTCTTGGACATCAATTTTTAAGTGGAGCATTTTTAGCTGAATGTGAGACTTGGCTATTCTTTTAAGGTCAGTAAATGCATTGTAATTGATTTGCTATGCTTTGCAAATGAATAATCTTTTGAACTTCTTGTTCACATTGTCTACTACGATAATCAAGTTTAGACAAAGATGATGCAATTCAAGTAATCTCTTTTTCCAGCGTTTTCTTTTCTCCCTATAATGCTGGGAATACTGTCTCGTTAAAATGACAGTCGGCAAATCATGTCGTAAAAATATCTCCCGTATAGGGTTCAAGATATTATATTATGGAGGGTGATTCATACCCTACATATATTCCCAGTCTCCTTTGAGGACCCATCTTAGTACGTTGTTGTGGAGCAATAGACACATATACAACACAACAAAAAATTCTTAGATGGGGAAATATTTGGTTCTTGACCAAAAACTAATTGCAATGGGGAGAACTTATGATAAGATGTTAGTCCGATGCGTATAAGTGCTGTAACATGCAAAGTAGCATGTCCCTATGCAGAAACAGGGGGATTTGTTCTCATGAGTAAATGTCTAGTAATTAATTAGAAGCGTTTAATTAATGATTCTGTTATACCATTTTGTGTATGAACATAAGCTATAGGATGTTCAACTTTTATTTCAATTGATACACAATAATCATTGAACGTTTGGAATGTAAATTTATTGGATGTAAATTTACTAGCATTATCAAGTTGAATTGTCTTGATTCGATAATCTGGAAACTGTACTCGTAATCGAATAATTTGAGCAAGCAATCTTGCAAATGTCAAGTTGTGAGTAGATAATAGATTTACATGTGACTATCTAATAGCTGCATCTATTAAAACTATAAAATATCTAAATGGTCCATATAGAGGTTATATATCCCCACATATATCACCTTGAATTCATTCCAAAAACGCTGGGGGATTCAGTTCCAATTTTAGCTAATAATGGTCTTGCGACCATTTTTCCTAGAGGACAAGGAGCACATAGAAATTCATTAGTTTGAAGAATTGTTATTCAGGTTATGTCCATTTGAATTTTCAATAATTCTTCACATCATTATTGGTCCAAGATAGCCTAACCGATCATACCAAACAATGAAATCTTTTGGAACATCGAACTTCAGGTTCAACAACATATTTATTTCAATTGTACTAATAAGTTGTATAGTACATGCCGGAAGATATTGCAGGTAACTTCTTTAGTAGACATGTATCATTTAAAACAATATAGAGATACTCCTTATTATTTTCAATTGTAGTTTTAATATGGTACCCATTTCGACGTATATCTTTAAAATTTAATAAACTTCTCTTTAACTTAGTGGAGTATAAGTCATCATTAATAATAAATCTCGTGCCTCCACGTAATCTAATGATAGCTCTTCTAGAGCCTTCAATAAGATTTACAAAACCTGATAACGTGTTGGCATTAGATTTGCCCATAATCAAGTTTGTAAAATATTCTTTTCTTTTGAGGACGGTATTTGTTGCACAATTATCTATTAAGCAAATATCTTTACCAATCTTAGAGCCATTTGAAGAAGTGTTAGTGTCCATGTTCTTCAAAAGGAAAAACTTATGATAACTAATGTAAAACATCTAAGTTGATATATTTATTAAGATAACATGCCGAATACAAAACAAGATTACACACTAATGTTTGTTGAATATAAAACATAAATAGTCATAACTAATATAACTTTGAAGCTAGATGATGCTTTCATTCATTAATCTTCTATCAAGAGTTTTATGTCATCACTGAAGAGTATTTTCTATCAGCTTGTTCAAAGCAATCTGTGGTATTAAGATGAGTCATTTCTGAAGGATTAAAATTGGAAGTATTCTCTTGATCCGTGAAATTTACTTTCACATTCTTTCCTTATTCCTTTTGGGATGCTTGATGCAATTCCACAAGATATTTGGCAATACGACAAGTACGTGACCAACGCCCTTTATACCGCATCTACATCATATAAAATCTTGTGCTTTCGAGCTACTAGCATAATGGGATTTGCCTTTTCCTTCATCATGTGCAGATTTCTTAAAATTTGAAGGATTAGAATTATATCATCACAAAGCCAAACATGGTTTCGACTCCGCCCACAACCACGGCCACGATTATGACCACAACCATGACTTTGTCCACGTCTATTTCTACAGCTAGATGACATAGCATTTATTTCTGGGAATGTTGTAGAACCAGTTGGATGGGATTCATGGTTCTTCATCAATAGCTCATTGTTTTGTTTGGCTTCTAGTAAGCATGATATTAATTCAGATGACTTTCTAAACCCTCGTTCTCGATAATACTGTTGTAAGAGCACATTCGAGGCTTAAAATATAGAAAATGTTTTTTTCTAACATTTCTTCATCAGTAATCCTTTCTCCACATAACTTCAGTTTGGAGTTGATTTTGAATATTTCTAAATTATATTCTGCTGCAGACTTAAAATATTATAGCTTTAAGTGTAACTATTCATAACGAGCTCTGTGCAGTCTTTTGGTGGTCATAACATTCTTTTAAACTTCTCTACAGATCTTCAAGTTCTTTCACTGTGAGATATTCACTCTTTAATCCTTCATCCAAGTGACGACAAAAGAATATCATAGCTTTGGCTTTTTCTTGGCTTGTAGCGTCACTATTTTCTTATATTGTTTTGTCAATGCCCATAGATTCCAAGTGAATCTCGGCATCCAGTATCCATGAAAGGTAGTTTTTTCTGGTGATGTCAAGAGCTAAGAAATCAATCTTTATCTAATTTGCCATTTTAGAATTATCATAAAAATCAAGAATAAAATTAGCAACTTGGATATATCAATAATAATTATTATATATAATGAAATATGCTGACATATACATATTGGATTTCAAAGACCACATAACTTAATTCATAATGGATATTAGCATGAAATATATGTATATTCAAGTACTATTTTTGAAGATTTTGTCACCTTATTAGTGTCTATGACAAAAGTTCATTGGATGAAATGCTACATATATCTAGTTGACTAACTTAAGTATATCTTGTTATGAATTCTTCAATATTCATATAATCATTGTATCTAATTATTCTTTACGTTTTTGAGCTTATATATGAGTTTAAAGTGTAAATGAGAAGTATGAGAAACTATTATGACATGTCGAACAAGCAAAAGTGATGAGAACTATACCATCCAAGACTAAACTATAATCTGGATAGCACTAGCATAGTTGCTTAGAAAAATCATATCTCACTCATTTGATGTCCAATTTTCGAACGGTAAATTTCTTACAATACTAGACTCACATATTTATCATACAAAATTTGTTTCATATGCAAAAGACAAACCAGTAGGTACAGATTTAATCTCAAAGTTGTTGTTGATGCATGATGGAGATGAATATTAACATTGTAGTTCATTTTACTAACTTTTCTATTATAAGTGCTTTCTTATATGAAACAAATACTTCAACAAACATAAAATTCAACATATAATTCTAATATAAACATAAATAGTCATACCATAAAGTCATCTAGCTTAATGAATATCAACATATATGGGATTTCTAGTTGTGCTACTTCAAAAACATTAAGTACTACATATATGAGCTTGTAATTTTCCCTGTTTTGCTCTTCAAGAATAATATGGTTTGCTAGCATATGATATTCTTCAAGAATAACAACATACTCTTAGGTGCTTCTTCAGAAGCAACATAATATTTGCTAGGAATCATAAACAGTCCAAAGAAGCGGTACTTAGCAACAACTTATATCCCTTTAAGGGTTATATATAAACGATAAATTTAATACTTTAAGAATAATATAACATATAAATCTAGCCATTAACAGGCGGTATAACATAGATAGGTAGAATATGTACAAACATAATGAGAACCAGTGGCGGTAGAAAAACGGTTTAAGAAGTATACATCCGATATGAGGAAAGAATAACATGCTTGGATCTTCGCAAACTTTGGCTATAATAAAGTACTCAATAGGCTAGAATCTTGTGCTGATAATGTGGTATAAAAATAAAGACAATATATATATATATATATATATAAATATGGAGAAGCATAAAAGAAGTAACTATATGGATGAGATTTTCACTTTTGATTGATGGTTAAAATGAAGCATACAAGGTCCTACTTATAGACGTTTAAAAGGGCAAAATGACAATTATAAATTATAACTTTGTAATTAAAATATCTAATCTTGATATCAACTTCAAAGTTAGAGATATATCCAACTCATAATTCATTTGTTTGGTCCCCACTTGTATGTCTAAGAAAGCTTGTTCAATGTATAATCCTATTACAATTTCATCCACTTGCATTTAAACATAATCCACTTGTATTTAATTTTGATGAATTTATTGTATTTAATAGTCATCCACACACATCCAACTTGCTTAAACAAGTTTTGGATTCATAAAAGAAAAAGGAATCTAAAGATTTTTGTCTTTCTTTTTTTCTTTTTACTTTTCATAAACAGCCCAACAACATTATTTTAATCAAATGTCATTCCAAACATTTGATAGAAATAAATGACATTGTATAATAATACGTTTCAAAATCAAGACTAGCATGAGATGCAACAACTGATTTCCAAATTATTTAGACCGGTTACTCCACCCCCCCCATCAACACCAAAAAACTCACCATTCCTACCAACGAAGACATTAAGAAATGAATAGTGACAAAATGATTGTAACAACCACCCTATACCTAACTTCTATCCATCTTTCTTTTTTAGTTGCCTTGTCAAAAAAACGAAATTATAAATTGACTTTATTGAAACCACTCTCTATAAGAAAATAGAAATTTGATCACCCAATTATAATTGAGTGATAATGAGAACCCAACAATCAACTTGTGCCACGAAATGGAAATGTCAACATTCCACTTTTATTAAAGTATAAATTTACTTTAATTTGGTGATAAGAAAACCTAGAAAGCTTCTTGTATTCATATCTACATGAGACTCCATCAGCCGGAAAAATTAAAAAGAAAAAAGAAAAAGAAAAAAATAAAAATTATCTACCAACAATGACGCTAATAGTTACATTGTTTGAGGATACAACATCATGGTTTTCATTCCAGATATCTGCATTCCCAGAATGTCTCATTGAAGTAAAAGTAGGTTGTCTTGGCACAGGCAAACTTGCATTCTCACTCTCCAACATCAATACGACAGCCGGCATGTTCGGTCGATGATTCGCAACATCTTGAATACACAGCATTCCTACATGGATGCATCGAAGCACTTGTTCTTGGTTACATGAGCCCTCAATGGAAGGATCGACTAGCTCCAATGCTCTGCCTCCATCCCAAAGCTCCCATGCCTGTATTGATAAAATTGGATTGGTTTTGGTCAGAACATTCGAGTAAGGTTAAGCGGGTCTTTCGGGTCTTCCAGCAAGTGGATTGGTCGGGCCCGGTTGACGCCATTGCCTTCGGACACTAATGCGAAGGTTTATTCTCGAGTATAAAGAATGACGAGGAGAAACACTTTGATGAACTTACATATCCAATGATATTTGAGTGGTCTGTTGAGCGGAAGCTCGTGTTTCTTCGGCCAGTTATAATCTCTAATAGCAATATCCCGAAGCTATAGACATCAGACTTCACGGAAAACAGACCTTCCATTGCATATTCCGGTGCCATATAACCACTGCATCAGACACAGTTTTAGTTGATAAACAGTTGAATGAAAAGACAGGGAGATTTATTTTCATGTGTAAGAGTAAAATTACTTACTATGTTCCCACGACCCTATTTGTATTCGCTTCATTTTGGTTGCCTCCAAATATTCTGGCCATGCCAAAATCCGAAATCTTTGGGTTCATTTCTTCATCCAATAAGATGTTGCTTGCTTTCAGATCCCTGTGTATTATTCGAAGTCTTGAATCTCGATGCAAATAGAGAATCCCTCTTGCAATTCCTTCAATTATAGCAAAGCGTTTCCTCCAGTCGAGCTGGGCTTTCTGAGCATGATCTGTATTAAGATTGAAAGTGTGAGCCTGAATTTAACATTATAAAGTAAGTTCAGCAATGATCGGTAAACAAAATTCAAAAACTAATTCAGCAATTATCGGTAAACAAAATTCAAAAAACTAACCAAAAAGAAATGAATCTAAGCTTTTGTTAGGCATATACTCATAAAGTATCATTCTCTCTTCTCCTTGGATGCAGCAGCCAAAAAGTCGAACAAGATTTCTGTGCTGTAGTTTAGCCATTAAAGTAATTTCAGTCTTGAATTCCTCACATCCTTGACTGGATTTTCTCGATAGCCTCTTTACGGCAATTTCTTGATTCCCCGGTAGTGTACCCTGAAGACAAAAGAAGAGATTAATTCCATACAATTAAATGGGCTACAAAACAGCATACTTCGTCACTGCTAAGGTTAAAATTTACCTTGTAAACATGTCCAAAACCTCCTTGTCCAAGTTTATTCTTACCAGAGAAGTTGTCTGTAGCCGCTGCCACACACGAGAAGTTAAACAGTGCTAATTCAGTTCCAGTTCCTGGTGGTCCTTCAACACTAAGGTCACCCGGTCCCGAAAATTCACTGGAAAACTCCCCACTTGGACCGACTTTTGGTGTTTCATTGTTCCTCCTGATCACACGGCCTAGGTTTAAACAAATTTGAATGTCGTAAGATTACAACTCTATGGTAAAGCCCAACACTATATCGGTAACTTCATATTTGCAAATGATGATACAGCAGAATCTTACCTCCAAATTTCTTCGTACGCCAACATAGCCAGATCGAAGCACATAAACAGAAGATTGCCACTAGAACAACTGCTATGATAACAATCCTCGTCGTTTTACTCGTGCCACCACCTGTTTTGAGATGAAATCATTTCCAAATATCAGATTAACTTACTTTCTTGTGAGAACCCGTTATCCTTTCTTATATATTCAGCAAAAATACGTTTAGGCTGGAAAAGAACTTCATGAATTTCACTGATTTAATAATCTCGACATGCTCAATGGCAGATCAACTAACATATTCATACTGGGTTGTTTTGTGTTTGATTTTTAGTCATTAGATTATCTACCGCACTGCAAAAGGCAAAGTTAGAGAGGCTCAACTATGGAAAATCATTGATACGAATCTTACTTTAATGATGCAGGCCAATTCGAAAATTCAGTTAATTTAAAGCCAAATTATGCATGACTTTGCACTGAAAGATATTTAGACCAGAAGCAGGGAAAATTCATCTAATTTAAAGCCAAATTATTTTACGCACTAGCAAAAATCTCTATACCATTTTCAAATTCACAGAGTATAAACATGTTGATTTTATCGTACCTAATTCAGAAGGATCAAGACGAACATACAAAGTGTCCCCGCCTTCTTCAAATTGTTGAATATCGAGCAATTCCCGATTCCATATCATGCATCTTAACCCATTAACAAAAGCATATGCAATGCAAGAACAGTTCTCCAAGCACTTCTTTTCACACTCCTGAGTATCTTGCTCTGGTCCCAGGTTGTAAGCCACAAAATCGGGCAATTTCACTCTTTCTACTTGCAAAAAACCATCTCTTTTAACCTCAGATAAACACCCCAACTTCTTCTTCCTTGTGCATCCACCAGACCAATTACCTCTGTTCCATTGGTCCCAATCTTGCGGTTCAAACCCGTGAATACAACTGCAAATTGGCTTACTATTGATATCACATCTTCCGAAAGCTCCACATGTGTTATAATTATCACATTCATTATCAGGGTGCGATTGCATCCGATCCCATATTTGGAGCCCTCCGTTCCATCGTTCTTGCCTTTCTTTTCCATCCCAATGAATCATAAATTTGATCAAGTCACTATCATTAGATGGAGTGTATGAAATAGACAACTCTCCATCACCCTTCCTTATATCAAATCCATATAAATATACAGGATTCATGTCTGGAACACCAACGAACATTAGTCCATTCCAATTCCCACTTCTCCATTTCCGAGTCGTCCCTTCCCATATCACAACTTGAGGTGCTAAACTAGGATCAATGCCTAAAGAGTAATTTCCGACACCTGGATCACTAGCGCTTCTCCACGAAGTGAGAATGCGCTTTTCCCCTTCACTGACATTGATGCGAAATTTCATATCCGGTAGAAATGTATCTGTTGGAAGATCAAAACTGTTCCACAAAGGCTTTTTAGTTTCATCATCACTTCCAAACAGAGCAAGACTACCGGTATCCCTTAGAACAGCAGTGGCATTATCTGATGCAACTGTTAAATTGGAGGACCAGATCCTATCTCCATGTCCATTGAAAACCATCAAATTTCCATCATCCCCAATTCTTAAATCTCCACCACGGTCAGAAATTGGGTTTTCCCTGTTTGCCACCCACACCACTGTTTGAGTTTCAACTTTATTGTACCAGATTCCAACATACCTAAGATCAGAACCGTCAGGACTAAAAAATCCCAGTACAAATTTCTCCCCTTTTGATACAATTCTTCCTCCATCTCTTACAGATTTGCCTCTCCAAATTCTATCTTCAGCAGAAATAAATGCACAAAACAAATAAATAATAATCAAGAAACCCAAAATCAAAAAATCCCTGCAACTTCTGAAAACAAAACCCATTTCAGAGTTTTGCAGACTTTCAGTTTCAGACTTTCAAGAATGGAGATTTTGAAGCATATAACTCCTTGTATTAGGAAAGAAACTTCTTTATGCCGCCCCCTTTTGTGGATTTGTATGGTTTTAGTATAAAACTGAGAACTTTGCCATCGACCCGAAGGACTCTTTTTTCAAAGATTCTTGGTTGACCACCAAAATCCACCCCCGCCCCCAACCAAACATACAATACACAGAGAGTGGGGTTACACGAGATTGGCTAAAACCCACAACATGAAACTCCCTGGAGATGGTAAATTAATGCAAAAAAAAAAGCTTTTGACAATTTGTGTACAGCTTTGAATATATGCATGTATAAATAAAGGGCGACAGATTATTGTATTCGGGCATGAATCGGCCCACCAAAAAATCTGTAATTGGTAGATTTTGAGGAAGAAAACCGATTCTGACACTTCGCCTACATATTTGACAACGTGTTCAAAAACAAGCATGCTGTCGACTATTATTTAATAACAAAGCTTTCAACATCGGCCTTCAATATATTGATATAGAAGCATATTAGTCCTTAATTTTCAAAAGTGAGCAATTCAGTTTTCAACATTTGAGTTATACTAAAATGGCTGACTCAATTTCAAAAGTTATCCACCAGCTACATCATCACACATGTCACATCCCTCAGAAGTCCAACTTTTTATTTTTTAACTTTGATTGGTGGTGAAAGTATTTGAAATGAGGCATATTTTCACAATCCATTTTGGATTGCTTTTATTGTTTAAACTTGTTCGGATAATTTTCTAAAATTATTTTTACTACCTAAGAGTTTTAAATAGAATTGGCCTTAGGCGAATTTCTCATGAACCTCTTCTACATGAAGCAATAAATAGAAATAAGAAACAGCTCAAAACAAAAACTTTTAGCCATCAAAAAATAGAGAAAGTTAATGGATTGTGTACTTTTCAAACAGTTGAAATCCTAGTAAATAAAAAAAAAAAAGTCTAATATTAGTAACTAATGTCTCATTTCTGCAAACTAAGTTTTTTCTGCAAATAATAATAATAATTCAATATATGGATTACTAACTTACTCAAAGATGTTGAAATAAAATTGTTTGGGATGGAAATGCTATAAACATCAATTATCTTGAATTTTTTTATACTGTGGAAGTACCCAAAAAATGTATTAAGTTCCTCAAACAATTCTCATTACCTACTAGTAGATAATCTCTATAAAGTTCTAGTCGTTTATAACGAAAAGTTTTAATTTGCTCATTTTGAAAGAGTAAGGATCAACTTATTAGTCATCTAATGTAATGGGACGAAGGGTGAAAGGTAATGAAATTTGGCGCTTTCATGGAAAATGGGACAGCCTAAAAGGAGTGTGAAAAGGGTTGCTCCGGCCAAGGTTTGACTGTCAAATTTCCATTTCTGGTGCTCTTCGCACGTTGATTTTGGTTTTTGCTTACGCAATGGATAACTGCCGTAAATGTGAATCACGAGTCATTCATGGCCATATATTATTTCACTACAATTTTGCTAACATGGCATCTTTTTGGCTGTGAATTATATTTGGTTTTGAATTGTTATAATGATTATATTTTGAATTTTATCAATCTAGTTGAATGTATCATACTATTATTATTGATAATTGCCTAATTGGCTTTGGTTAATATGATTTCTCATCAAAGTTGTATGTCAATTTCTCATTATCACATATATGCAATTCAAAATATAATTGAAATATATTATGTCAATTTCTCATAACGTAATGGAGTTTCTTTTCTTCTCTTTTCTTTTCTTAGAATGTATTGCTCATTTGTTTGTATTATTATATCTAGAGTCCCATTATAGTACCATTCGAATAACATCTTATGACGTCATCCGTTGACGTGTGGTGTGAAGGCAGGTTCTATTTACGTGACAATTAACACTTAGTCCCGATCTCCCACCAGTCGTCTAGCGGGATTATGCCGCTAGTCGTTTATGTGATAGGAAATCATTGGAACATGAATTCACGTGGGTTTCTAATTATCTCCAACCACGCCATATAGATCCCGCTAAATGTCTAGTGGGAGATCTTTTTTACTACTAATAGGGTTAAGTTACGTTTTCTATTGATTCATTTAGAGAGTGGGGGTAGCAATTGATGTTATAAAGTGCAACAGGGCTTGTGTTTAAAAAAAAAATATTCAATTATAGTTAACGAATGACTATACGGAGATAATTATTCAATGATAATTGTTGTCCATTGGTTCATTTCTCTCAAAATTTTTCTACTATCATCTTCTTCAGATCCTGTGATTAATCTCTTATCATCATAAAAAAAAATGGTATTCTAGTCCAGTTCTAGTTTATAACAGTATCTCCAATAGCCACCTTTCATCCCAATATACGTGGCAAATAAAATTGAAAAATATACTAAAATTTCTTCAATGGAAAATGTGAATTGCGAAAGTAGTAATTAATTATATATTAGTTTATATGATCGTCATGAGGGGAGAGATAAATACAACAACTATTAAATAAATAAATAAGAGCAGTCATATTCATCACCACTTGAGATCATCAGTCATCACTATGTTTATATGGCAGCCATATTCATCACCACTTGTGATCATCAGACATCACTATGTTTATTTATTTATTAAATAAATAAATTACAAGCCTATTTAAATGCATCACACGTTTCTATATTTTATTTGACTTATCATTTAATGTTATTGCACATTTGCACCGACACATAGAATAGTAATCATCACCGATAGTGATAAACAACATTATTTAGAAAATAATAGATAGACAATGTCGAGTATGGCACACTCTATGGTGTCCAAAAGATAATGTGGCAGTACACTATTGAGTGTGTTGGGTGATGAGCCCCCTAACACATCCAATGTGGTGCTACCACACTGTCCTTTAGATACCATAAATAATGTCTAAAGGATACCATAGAACGACCGTGTCTAGTATACTATTTAAATGTTGACAATGTATTAGATAGTGTTCATGTTTTCCCTTCCCACATTAGATTTTTTAATGATTCTTAGTGACATGACTATAAAAGTTTTTCAATTCACTGGCCATCTGAAGTGAATTTATTGTGAGGTGCAATTACAATTTGTTGACAAGTATTAAATGATTATCATAAAAATCTTAATTAATGGTCCACTGATGGTGTCACCATCCAACGTAACTCAACACAAAGAAGTTCTTGTATTAAACTTTTTGTTCCGTGGAGAAGTTGATGAACGATATTCAAGAAGTCCGATGCTTAAATAAATAAATAAGTCACAAACTTCATTATTATTACTTGGTAAGTGGGGTTTTTTTATTATTATTGTTGTTATTTTTAAAATTATTCATGTCATAAGTATGCATGAACATAGGCCTTTAGGTAGTCGCTTAGCGCTCTCAACCATAACTCAATAAAAAAAGGTCTTAAAATTAAAAAATTATTACTGAAAGTTCACATATTTGTACTTTAAGTATGTGATAAAATACATAGAAGTGACATTTAATAATTGACAAAGGAAAAAAATTAATTGTTGAGTACTAATAAATAGTTTAATTCATATGACTACAATATTTATATATTTAATTTATTAATATATTCTACAAATAAATTTTTTCAATATAAATTTTAGCACATGGCCCCACAAAATTTCAATTTAAAAATTGCTTAGAGCCCCTGAAAACTTTGGAACACCCTAATTCATGTCACAAATTTTTAAATTGACTGGGGGATTGTTTTGCACAAATACTATAAGAGTTATTTTATAGAGAGGAGGCCTCTCCTTTACGAAAATACCTCCAGCCACATGGCCCCTTATTATTGGGGGGTCAAGGGGCAGGCCCTTTGATCCCCCAATAATAGGAGAGCATGTATGTAGGAGGTCTCTCCGTCCCGTCTTTAGAATTTTTGAATATTAAATCGATTGAGGAATCATTTGGCAACAATATTATAAATTAATCAGAATTGATAAATTGTAAGGTGTCATCTTCTCATTGATCAACTTTTTGAATAATTAAAATTATCTAGGGTTATTTTCACTGTAGATCCCCAGCCTTTCTATTTTATATCAATTTTGTATATATTCTTTTTTTGGGCCTAATAAGTCTTCACCCTTTCATTTATTATCGTATTACGTCTCTAACGTTACATTTCATCCACAACCTTTCATTTTTCACTATTAACCCCTATCAAAATGACTATTATACATTTGATACTTTATTTCCACTATAGGTCTCCAACCCTTCAATTTCTATATAATTTTGTCCTTATTATTTTTTTGAGTGCTTCGAAGCCCGATATTTTATTTTTTATCGTGTTATATCCTTATTAATACTTTCCATACAAACATTTTAATTCTTACTGTTAATATCTATTAAAATTTTCATTATATCATTAATTATTTAAATAAAAATAACAAACAATATAAAATAGGAAATTCACACAGTCTAACATACTCAAACACAACTCAATGACAACAGTCCGAAATAATGATAAAAGAAAAACTCGATCTATAACGGTCTCGATGGATATTAAATTTGTGTCGAAGAAAGTTGTCCATCTAAGTATAAATGTAGCGAATCGGATCTGATTTCTTAATTATCACGTATCACGTGATGAATGCTGATTAGGTAAATCTGCCCAGAATTGATTTTTGATTTATAAAAAGAAGAATACCCTAATACTTTAATTCTAATTTAATTTCTTATGATTTATAAAAAGAAGAATACCCTAATACTTTAATTCTAATTTAATTTCTTATCTCTCTTTTTTTATTTTCACTTTAATTTGCCCTTATTTGTTATTTGTCTCAATCCAATATGATCTACTGATTTTTAATCAATAAAAAATTAGAATTAGTGCATTACGGTTCGGTTTCATTTTTGTAAATTGAAAATAATTTTTTTTGTATATCTACGTTGATCTATATTCACTACGTGATGTGTAATTAAGATTTGTTGTTTTGACTCTCGGGTCGGAAACTTTTTTTTACGCAGATTAGGTATTCATCAAGTTTGATGTAGATCGAGTTCTTTTTTATTATCAATACAAGCTAAGATATATGGAATTTTTATTTTATATTGTTCTTTATTTTTAATTTTATTTAAATAATTAAAGGTTTAATGGTAATTTTAATTAGAATTAACATTAGTAATTGAAAGGTTGGGGACATAAATGTTATATCCTCAGTAACACTTTCCATGCTAATATTTTAATTCTTACTGTTTATATCTATTAAAATTTTTATTATATCGTTAATTATTTAAATAAAGCATAAAGAACAATATAAAATAAAAAATTCACACACTTTAACCCGCTCTGACACAACTAAATGAAAATTTTAATAGATATTAATAGTAAGAATTAAAATGTTAGTATGAAAAATATTATTAGAGATATAATATAATAAAAAAAAGTTGAGCTTCTACGCGTTCAAAAAATAATAGGACAAAATTATATAGAAATCAAAAGATTGAAGACCTATAGTGGAAATAAAAAATCAAAGGTATAATAGTCATTTTGATAGGGGTTAATGTTAAAAATTAAAAGGTTGGGGATGTAATGTAATATTGGGGACGTAATACGATAATAAATGAAAGGTTGGGGACTTAATAGGCTAAAAAAGGAATTAAGACAAAATTGATATAAAATTAAAAGATTAGGGATCTATAGTGAAAATAACCCAATTATCTAACATATTGTGAACTTCATGTCACATGAATATGTAGATTTTTCCCTTTTTTTTTTTTTGGCAAACCAAAGAATATGTAGTTAAAGTCAAA
>CAVNYN010247544.1:0-72211 GCA_963692815.1 Nyctanthes arbor-tristis
GGTTTGGTTTAAGTTGGTAAAACTGAAGCTCCGATCTCTTAAAACCACTCAAAACCAGCCAAAAATAGCTTAAGTAGCGTCAAACCGCACGAAGCAGCGGGAGGTGATTTGGTTTTGGTTCATACAAACACCCAGACTAAAAATGGTGGTTCAATTTTGAGTTTGGCTGAAAATTGATGAAATCGAAACTATGCCCTGGCCTAAAAACCCTTAAAGCCTGTTCTAGGGAAATTAATGTAGATTTTGATTTTTGAAAGTTTATTTTTTTTTTTTTGGAGAATTGTGGTGGGAAAGTAAAGGAAGATTATTGGGAAATTTGAATTTTTTTTTTTTTTTTTGGGGGTGAAAAATATGTGCTTGGTATTTATGTTTAACCTGTTGACCAGCTTTCGATTTTAGAAGCTCTTAGTATTCCTCATAGAAGGCCTACAATTCGCATGTGACAAACATTTATACAACCAAAATCTTATGAAAACCAAAGAAGTGTGTTCCGACATTCACAAGGTAACACTTACCTCAGCAGCACCAGATGAATCATTCGAAGACCCCAATTCTCCACAAACATAGCATTGGTGTAGCTTATACTCACAGTTCTTGCAATAAAAATCAATGCTTTTCATTGCCTGAAATTGAGACATAAAAAAGCTGAAGCAAAATCCATGAGGAGAAAAAATTCTCAAAAGATAAGGCAAAGAAGGAATTATACAGTAGGAAGTATACCTCCATTTGTGCGTGGGTGTAGCCGAGAGACTCACAAGTAGAGTCAAAACCATCCTCAACAGTAGGATGAAATGACCTTATGCATTTTCCCTCACAACTAATCAACATAACAAGTGATTTTTTATTAAATAAAGAGGAGTCAGATCATTATTTGCAGAGTCTGGAAACCAATTTATGAAAAGATAAGGAAAGTGTGCAAAACATTTCAGAGAAAGTAACATTTTATGACCAAAAAAAAAAAAAAAAAATTCAAAAAGAAAAAATTCAATATGTATTTGCATTATACTAAAATGGGCCAAATTGAAGATCGGAAGAGCACACGTCGAACATTCTGCAATATAAAAATCAAATTGACGAACATGCATACATGCACAGGGTGGGTGTGTGTCGATTTGTGTGTAGGTGTGGGTGCGTATGTGTGTGTGCAAGAGCGTCTTAAGAGATCCCAATCCATATTGAACCCCATCTTTGGCCTGACAAGTAAATTTCTTTTTGCAATGCAAACAGAAAATTTTGTTAATTTTAAAAGAAGTAAAAAGGATGAAATCATGTAGAAGAGACAATTGAATTAAATTTTAAGCAAAAGCAATGAAGATCGAGTCACATAGCATTCAAGATTTTATCTCAAATGATAAAAAAGTAAAAATAAAAAAAAAAATTGAAAACATGAATGCTCTGAATATCTACATTTTAGAGTGCATCTTTGAGCAGTTCTCTGAAGAAAAGTAAATTAAAGAATTGAAAAAATCATATACATTCAGGCATGTAATGATAGCGTAGGACATAGCAGCCGCACAGCTAATAAAGGGAGATCAGTGATTGTTTTGTTCTCTTTTCATTTTGGACAAATTCAAAAGGAGCACCAGACATCACCCTTGCATCCATGCAGTCAACCTAAAATTTTGTTGCACCCAAGTCTGCACCTAACATGTTTACTTGAATATTAAATGGACATGTAACACGTGATGTCAGGGATGGTTGGGAATAGTGGGATGGGTCTTGCAAAAATTGAAGAAATTTATCCAAAAGTAATTTTAAAATTCAAGTGACTGTTAGGTGTAGTCGTGGGACTGCAGGAGCTTTTTAGCCTGAAAAATGACTTTGCTCCAGGGGGTCAATCTTGCTGATCCACTTACCTGACATAGCATCTTTTCAAATTTGTGTGTGAATCTTTACCCTTTTGCCTTTGTCAATTAGTTAAGATAAGGTCTTGTGAATTGAGAGAAAGTAACTGGCGACATCTTTGTCAACTTACTAAAATAAGGAGCCTGCTTACTATGCAATGTATTTTGACATTTTAGCCATTGGATTTTTTCAAAATACGGAGCTACTTCAACAGGCGGAACATTTTCATTTGCTTACAAGGCCAGACAAAGAGGATCTTACACTAATTTAACTAAGAGGAAATCCCTACACAATTTTACCCTTCAAGTGAGAAATTTACATGAGCCACATGGCCGTGCAAAATTCAGATAGAATTTCTTCGTTAGTTAGGATTTAGGAACATAGGTTCCATAGCTTTAAAATGTCGGAAACATGGAGGTAACAATTAAAAAATCTAAGTGCCACACTTCATGAAAGGTTGGAAACCCAAAGTGAAATTTATCTTTCCTTTTCTATACTTCTATTCCCCCCCCCCCCGGGATGTTTGATTAGGTTGCCTTCTCGAAAGTTGAGCATACAAAATCACAAGCATACATGCATCTAGCAGTAAAAACTAACAGAAAACACTACCTTTGCACAAAAACTATAGGTTAAATTGTGTTTTAACGAGACCAAAACTCTAAGAATGATTTTTGCACATATGCTGTACATTGACAATGATTTTTGAATATTTCCCACTAACAGAACAAGAATTGGCAGTAGAAAAGATTTATTTGGTTTTGATAACCACAAAAAATACGTATAACAATTACTTCAGGCATGCGAAGGATATAGTGCTAATGGAGCAAGATCTCCGGTACTGTTATACATCAATAAAAGATGAAGACAACTACAATTTAACAAAATTACACAAAAATGCAAAACCTAAAAGGCAAGATGCACGTACCATAAAAGAGATCCACCGTTATCACAAATTGCGCACACTGTGTCAAAACAGTTATCTTCTTCATCAGACGCATCATCTTCATTTTCACCAATCGTAGCATCATCGACAATAAAATTGTACTTTGAAGTAATTCCAATGTCCTAGAAGAAAAGAGGTTGATGCAATAAATATGGAGCATTTAATCAAGTTGTGTTGTCTTTTGCATAAGAAAGAGAGAGAACCTCACTAAAAGCTTTCCTCTTACTAGGTTTCTCCTCAAGAAATGTGACTAAGAGCTGTTTTAAAAAGAAAAAAAAAAATGAAACCTTTAGTGTTATGTATGAAGTATTACAGTAAAGAGAAAATAATATAAATCAAGAGAAATTATCAGATAAACAACTCGCAATTTAAAACATCTTAAAGCTACGTAGTACCAAATATATAACATGAATCATTTACCCTGTAGTCTATTCCTCAAGGTAAACAAATCTCACTTTCGTGCATACAGTATCAGAGGAAGGAAATCGATGGAAAAATCAACTTCAGAACTTGAATAAATATTATATCCTCACAACTCCCATTCCGCCCCGCCCCGCCCCGCCCCAAAAACAATCAACCTCTTTAAATTATGCATTTTAAAGTGGAGGAAGTGGATGATCATAATTTCATAATCACTCAATGAAATTGCAATGCGTTGCATAGTTAATTCTTCTTTTCTGACCTGTGGTCAGAAAGTAACAAAGAGACAAGTACAGACCTTTGATTTTGCCAATGCTGCATCCCTCTTGACCGCTTCATCAATCAATGGAATATGATCTACCAGATCATTTTCAGATGCCCGAGGCTCAAACCAGCTAAAAGTTGCACAAAATGTGAAAAACTGAAGTATAAAGCTAAGAGATATAAAACATGAAGAAAAAGCCTGAATAATAACCTGAAGACTTTACCCAGATGATCCCACAAAGCTCTGTGAGATGCGTCTGGGTTCCTTTTCACAAAATGGAGGCAGTGTACGGTAATCAAAATTGTCCTGATTATCTTCTCAAAAGCCTTCCTTGGATTCAGAAGCCTGATCCAGTGATTGTCTTTTGTTAACACTGAAATCTCCGGCTTCTCATTTGATAGATCGAACTTCCAAGATATGACCTGCTTATAGATTATCTGAAGATCGTTATCATGGGACCCACGTAAGAAGATCCGTTTTTTCTCCCCATCTGGAGTCACCTCGTTCTTCCACTGAACTGGTAACTCAGCAAACGAGATGGGTTCATCCTTGCCGACCTCAAATTGGTACTTCGACACAGAGCGTGGCACTGCTTCACATTCATCGTCTGAAGAAGACATTCCTTCTTGTGCCCAGTTTTCTCAAAACCCTAACATAGTTACAAGACAAGGCATCAAACCAGCAGCACCACCAGCAACAACAGTGAGTGAGGAGATATTTGGTCACGGTTTTACATTTAATGAATTCTTCAACGTAATTCAGATTCCTCGTGTGAATTACAGCAGAGAATATTTCCAAAGCTCAACAAATACCCTGCAATTTCGTTTTCATAATTTACTACTGCCCTATTCATTAACAGTTTCAATAAAAAAAACATACAAATAAATAAATTGAACATTCAGGGGCGTCCCGGCCTGGGTTGTAGTAGGGGAATTGTGGTGGTGGGGAGGTTTCAATTATTATTACACATGAGAGGCGGACGGTTCTAAAGGCAGCGAGAAAACAATACAAAAACACAAAAAATAAATAAAGAGAATAAACTTGTCGACAATTACACGATGAATTCTGATACTTACCTTCCAATGTTGTAATGAAGAACTGGAAAAATTGACCTATATTTGAGAAATCACTGCAACATCCATAATATTGCTGGTGATGAACACGGTGCCTAATTTTTCCCGGTTTCGTAATTGTGGACAATGGCGGTGTCGTTGAGCCCTTCGGTTTCGATTTGAGTTTGATTGAATAAGGTTGTGAACGTGAATTAGGGACCTTTTGGATTCATTTGCAAAATTGCATTGTAAGTCCTTCAACTGTGAAATTGATTAAGTTGAAAATCTTCGAACACCTCCGAAAGTGCTGTTACAGCACCTCTTACACTATATGACATGTATTGATATACGCTATATGTATTTCAAATCCATATAATATACATTAATGCACGTCACATGAGGTAAGAGGTGTTGTAACAACAGTACCAGAAAATACTTGAACATTACTGTTGATTAAGTAGAGCTTTAAGTGATATATAAGAGTATCTTTAGCAGTTTTTTTTTATTTTTAAAGAATATTTTTTACGTCATAGAGTAACAAGTGAACTCTTCGTTTTGCTTTAATCAAGAAACAATTTATTTTTAATCAATATTTATTATTTTATATTAATTGTCTTTAACCAATAAAATTAATTATAGTTTAGTCAAGCCAAGAAAAAAGTATTAAAATCAGTGACTATTCATAGAGAATGACTTTAGTTCTCTAAATTTGCACGCTCTATTTAAAATACTAAAATAAAATAGAGATTCTGTTAGAGTTCAATCTTAATGCTTGACTCTTTAAAATAAAGAACATTATGTGTTTAAAAAGTCTCCTAAAAATGTTCTAAGTGCAATGTAGGAACATTTAATTTATTTAATTTAATTTATTATTATTTAATACTACCTAATAATAATAATAATACGGCCAATGACAAATAGCATTATTACATTAGTCAATCTCAATTCGGCATCTGAATTGAAACAGGGATTTCTCGACCCAGGATCATCAATTGGAAAAGTAGGTTTCCTCGCAAATCGCAATGCTTAAAAGAAAACTGATGAGCTTCAGTCTATTTTTTTATTATTATTGTTATTAAATTCTCACTCATGCGTTGTACGAGATGATACTAAATCAAATTATATTTTAACATCAGTCACATTAAACTGTAATATTTTGATTATTTTATTATTAACTAATAGCTATTATATCTTACTTGATATAGAATGTTATTAAGTGAACCCAGTAGAGATGATAAAAAAACCCGTTAAACCCGATACCTGCACGCACCGACCATATTAAGACGGAGAATATTTAACTAAACGTGTAATTAGGTCGGGGAAGGAAGAAAGAAAATCGGCATGGCTTGAAAATGAAACGAGGAAGGTTATCATATCTTTTACTCGTACCTTACATGTTTAACAATTTCTTGTCAAAAAAATGGTAATTGTCTGCGCCAGCCCGTGTCCGATTTAAGTGGAGATGGTATGGGGATAGGACAAAAAAATTTTGATGTGTAGTATTAATGGTTATAGCATATCCCATCTCGACCTGACTCATTGTCATTCATAGATATCGAGAAATCAAACATTTTATATTTCTCTGTGACTATATCGTAATAGAAATTTAATAAACTATAAAACGTTAGTTATAAACCATATTTATCTATATTTATTATATATAAAAGAAGTAACTGCATATAAAAAGTAATTAAAAATTAACAAATCAACCAAAAAGAAAATACTCTAATCAAAAGTAGGAAATACTTCATATATAAGGCATATATATATATAAATTAAAAATTTTTTAATTAAAAAAAGACTTTAAGTATAGATAAATTCATTAAAATATCTAAGTAGATAAGATAGATATCCAGCATACGTTTTACTGCAGAATTTACCTACATGTAAGTAAAAGTCTAAAATGACCTTCACTTATACACTTTTGGCGGAAAAAATGTAGTACAAAATTATCGCAGACTAATTTCTTTTATATATATAATATATAAATAGATTATATTACTTTTTGAACAAAAGCTTCTGTTTATTTTTAGTCCTAGAGTTCAAACGATGGGTACTTTTTCCTTTCTTTCTTTTTTCCCTTTTTTTCTCTCTCACTTGGGAGGAAACTTTTTATGTTTTACATGTCTTTTCTTTTCTTTTCCAATCCTTCTCCTGCAAGAAAGTATGATATTTTTTGCCATATTTCTTATTTGTGCAGGAGCGGTTCTAGAATTTTAATTGACATGGGCTATAATGTAGAAAAAAAATTTTTAACAAGGCTAATATTATGTACTTCCTAGAAAAAATTTTATGCGTTAAAAGAAATTTCTTGAGTCAGCACGGGCTATAGTCAAGCAACCCCTTGCAAACGGGTTTCGGTTCCGGGTTTTTGAAAGTCCAAGACCGGACCAAACATCATTGGTTCGGTCCCGGTCTCGGGCTTGTAAATGGCAAGCCCAAATGGTTTCGGTCAGGGTCCGGGTTCGGGTAATGAGTTTGATTTTTTCCAGGCTTTTCCGGGCTTGTAGAAAAATATTTTCTAAAGCTCTAGCAACATAAAAACACATAAAAACTATAGAAATATCACCTTAAATGAGAAACTGACCATGGAATTCATTACCAATGCACTTTTTCAGCACTTCAGAAGGGAATAATCAATAATGATCCATCCAATTACAAATAATTATAACTTCAGCATGATTTTCCAAATGAATTATAAATTATTAATTTAGCTTCTTGAACCTGCCTTTTTTTTTAATTTATAAACAACTTAATTTCATTTCACAGTAAAACATTTTAAAAGCTGAAGAAAATGGGGAATTTTGTCAACCCTTTTCTAACTACTCAAAACAGGTAATGTAAAATGGGCTAAACTAATACTTAGACAAAAATAGCACCAACCAGTCAACAACAAAATATTCACCAGCAGCAACCCAGAACAAGAATCACTAGCAGCACCAGCAGTGCAGGGAAAAACCAGCAGTTACCTAGGTAAAAAAAATACAGACCCATGTCATCAAAGAACCTATTCCAACAAGTCCCCTGCACAATTCACAAAGCCAAAATTATTCCAGCAGCACAAAGCACAGTCCGAATACAAATTCAAAATGCCAAAACACAAAATCCTAGCAATCAATTCAGAATAAGTTCTCCAAGTCCAAGAAAATCAGGAAGTGAATCATTGAACCTGCCTTATTTGAACTATTAGTTTAATCTAAAATAATTATTGTTTTTATCATTGACAAGTAAAGATGATTATAAATTAATTACAGCTCCTAAAAGTTCAAAGTTCAAAGCACAGGTTAATCTTAGCTTAAACAAAATTCATTAAACACAAGCCTTTCTCATCAGATTTCTTACTTCTTGTTTATGTACGATATGGAAACATAACAGCATCTGATGCTATATGCTTCCATTTTTTTTCATAGAACCATGGAATCTGAATTTTAAAGACATTACAGCAAAACTATAAAATACTTACATATGTTACACAAGACCTCGTGAAGCTTCAACTAGAGCACCAAATACCGGAGGTCTAAAGCAATGCGTTACGTTGCCGCGCAAACTGAAAGTCGCAAACTCGGGTGGGCTGCCTCTGTTTTGTCCAATTGGAAGTTGAAACAGCAGGCTATAAAGATAATCTAGGGCGGCAAACTGCATACCATGTCGATTTGAAGGTGAAGGGCAATGGGGATTTCAGATTGGGAGTTAGGATTCATTTTGAGGCATGCTCTGAACTGTGAAGGGGAGAGGGAAAGACGGCCGAAAGACTAACAAGCCCGAACCCGGTCAGGCTTTTTGTGCAAAACCCAAACCGGGACAGGCTTGTTTGGCCCGGTATCGGGCCGGTTCAATCGGTCTCGGTTTTTTTGCACACTCCTAGGACCAGCCATGTTTGTAATTAGTTGTTTCAAGGTAAAATTCTTGGGTAAAGAATTCTATTATGAGTAAATAAATTTGTTATAATCAAAGTTTTTACAGTTCTACAAACGAGAATGGATGTCTCATTCTATAGCCTTGTAGATATGGATGCATCTCCACCATACGCACACACTTTTCATACAAGGAAATCAGATAGGAAAAAAAAAGGTGAATAGAGTTGAGAAAAAATTGTGAGAAGAAAGAAGTAAGAGAAAATTATTGGCATCATTTCATAAGTGACATGAATCTAAGCAAGGAGAATAAGTAAACCTACGTCAGAAGAGCACCTTAGTAAACAGGCTTAGAAAGTGGTCTACAACACTGGCCCAAGTGCTATGAAAACATCTTTTTGGAATTCTTCCTTCAAGTTTTACTGCAAACTAGGTGCCACCATGCTTATTCTATTGCCCTCTAAAATATCCTCAATTCCTTTGATTAGAAATTGTGTGAAATATGAAAATGAAAAATTAGATTTTGTCTGTCATTGGAATTGAATAAGAGACCACTGAAAAAAAGATGAAAGAGATGGAAAAAGAGAAAAAGCAAAAAGAAAAAATGAAAACGAAAAAAAGGGAAAAAAAGGAAAAAATGTAAAGAAAAAAGACGAGGAAGAAAAAAATGAGAAGGACAAAACAAAAGAATATAAATGGATATGAAATTTTTTATTCTTTTAGTAAAAATTGGTTTTACTTCCTCAAGTTTCTCCCAGGTTCACAATATTTATGGCTTCCAGTAAATAATCTTCCTGGAAGTCTTGATATTGTGATTTACATTTGTTTAAGCTTTCTCCTTCACTTAGGACTTGAATTTAAGCCTATGTCCTGCTATTTCTAGTCTCATCGGGAACTTTATAGAGAATTTGGCAGCCATGGTCTGATCCTCACCCTTTCCCTTTTGATTCACTTTGAATTGCATTGTCTATATTGAAACTGCAACGTTTCTTCTTCTTTTGACCCATTCAATTCCCACCTAATAACCTGAGTTTTTTTTTTAATTTAAGAACCAGAACCTCACTCATTATTTTTTAGCTACCAGCCAGCTAAAAATCCTACCAAAATCTAACCAAATTCACACTTGCTTTTTCCCTAACTAGAAATTCAGCAAACACATGGAAGAACCAAATTTGGACCTGACAGATACCTCCCTCCCCCAATTTTCCTGCTAACACAACCCTTTCCGCCTTGGCTAATTATGTAGGTTATGGGAAGGAATGCACTTGAAGGACCAACAAGCAAGCCAAGAGTCTATAATTCTTGCTTTGATGGAGGAAAATTTCATTTTGATGGTAAAGATCCAACAAAGGATTTAGTTGAATGCAAAGTTCAGGTAGATTACCTTCTTTAATGACATTACACTGAGAAGAAATGTCATTGCATAGAGCCAGTAAACAGACACATTCTTGATCTCTTCCATATCAAAGCAGCAATGCACCTCATCCTCATTATTTCTAGCAGCTAACTTCTGGCAGCTACATCTCATACAAAGAATTAATTATGATGAGGATGGGAACTAAAAGGAATAGAACATAACAAAACGTGATTTAGCCAGACAGAAATTGGATGAGTGAAGTTGGGCTTCGATGGGCTGGTTATTTTCTGTGTTTGTCTTTGGGTTGTTTCGGTTTTTTCGGTTAGGCTAGCACTAATGGGCTTCGAGTACATGTCATTTCTGTCTCTTGAGTCGACTGGTTGTCATCTACTGTTAGGTTTTCAAGCCCTTTTGAGTCTTTTTTCCCTTTGTATGTGTTGGGCCGAAAGGGTTGTACTTAGCCGATTAGTCCTATGTGTTGTCATGGCCTCTTTGTCCGAAAGTCTAAGTCTTGTATTTTGCTATGTTTTAGTAAAATGCCACTGTGTGGTTTATTTTAAAAAGAGAGAGAGAGAGAGAGAGAGAGAGAGAAAATTATTTTAGTAAACCATTTTGTAAAAGAGGTCAGAGGCCAAATTTGTTGTAACACGAAACATGAATCTATCTATTATGATGTACTTCCTTTCACTTTAAGTTAAATTGCTGGTGAAAAGTTATGGTCTCATTTTCATGCTTAAAGACATATATACGTTATGACCATACGATATACTTTCAACAATAAACTGAATATATTCCAAGAGACACAATTCTTGCAGTTATTGGTCTACGTTGTGAAATTGTAAATAGATTTGGTTAAAGTCTTTATCCCAATCTTAGCAAACCAAAAATCTCGTTCTCTAAGACTTGTTCATGGATGGATTCCTGTGGATGAACAAGTTGCCAAGAGAATTGGTTGTAATGTACCTTCTAAAAAGCCATTGTTGTACAGTTGGATAAACTATCCAACATGTTTTCCTTACTGGTAATTCATATGGGGGAAATTCTTGACTCTTCCATGGGGGGCAGCCAAGTCACTGGGATAAGAATCTTTTTTCTAGCCCGAATGTGGGTTGCATAATGTGCCACGCTCTTCCGATCTCATCACCCTTCCACTGATGGATTCAAATGTAAGATTGATGGCAACACTGATGAGGGTACCATTGTTAGAGATGAAATGGGTGAGCCATTATGTGGACTGAGGGAGTTTCGGGGCAAAGAGATAGTGCCAGAAGCGGAATTGAAGGCTATTTTGGTGGGGATTTGATGGGCTATTGAACATCATCTCAAAGATATCATTGTGGAGACAGATAGCGTGATGGAAATCTCCATTCTGAGCAACTGCTATACTGGCCTATGGCAGCTCAATTACGTAATTGAAGCTATAAAAAAACTTAGCAAAAAACTCAAAGTGGTATTTACTCATATCTACAGAGAGGGTAACTCTATTGCAGACTGGATTGCTCTGGAAAGTTTTAAACAAAAAACTCCTCTTTACTTTTGTCAAAACAACATCCCAAATCAATTCATTCCAATCATCCAAAATGAAAAAAATGGTGTCATTTATACTAGGACTATTGAGTAATATTGTGGAATCCCAGACCCTGGCTCCCTGTGAATCTCTGAGAAATGAAAGTGAGGGGATTGTTTAGCTCTCAGTCAGCCCAAAATATACTCAGCCCTGCACCGCATCCAATTTGCACAAGACATTTCCATTTCTCTGAAATTGCAGATTGGGAGACATATTCAACAAGAAGATGACCTCAAAGATAATCACACAAAATTCAGCAACAACACGGAAGCTTAGGCTCGTTGGCATCATTCAGTGTGATTTTAAGCCAAGCAAGGAGAAGAAATAAACCTACCTCAGAAGAGCATCTCAGTGAATAGGCTTGGAAAGTGGTCTACAAAACCGCCCAACTGCTTTGAGAACATTTTCTTTGGAATCCTTTCATCAACTATATTGCAAACCAAGTGCTACAATGCTTTGTATACTGCCCTCTGAAATTTCTCTTTGCCTTTGATTTGGAATCTATGTGAAATATGAAGATGGAAAGTGGATTTTGGTTGCCATTGGAAAACTGAATGAGAGACAACAGAAAAAGATGGAAAAAAGAGAAAAAAGAAAAAATAAAAATGAAAAAGGAAGATGAAAAATGAAAAAAAATGAGATGAAAAAATGAAATGAAAAAATGAAAAAAAAGGCAAAAAAAAAATGAAAACTGATAGATAGGAATTTTTTGATTCTTTTTTGAAAGATATGGTTTTAATTCCTCAAGTTCTCCATGGTTCATAATATCCTTGGCTTCCAGTAAATAATCTTGCTGGGAAGTATTGTTATTGTGATTTGCATTTGTTTAATCTTTCTCCTTCACTCATGCCTTGAATTTAAGCCTATATCCTCCTACTTTTAGCACCTAAGGGTCCCCCGCACTAAATGTATCCTTCTTGTGAAGTGTGATCAGGTTCTTGTTTTTTTTCTCCATCAGTGAAGGAATTTCTGCTTTTTCAGAGAATATATTCTTCACTTGCACACACTGTTGTTCACTTTCTTCCATTGGTGTCTCCCTTTTTCTTTTTAACGTTCACTGACTGGAGATAGCCCTGCACCTCATCCCCATAACTCACTTAGCACAGAAAATCTAAACATTTCTGGTTTTTTATCACTAACCACTTTACAAGTTTTGAGCTAATTGCTAGGAGTGCCTCTCTGGAAAATGTCCTCACCCGTGATACAAGCCTTTATAACTTTGAATTGATTGAAAGTTTGACCAATTAAGACCCCTCTCCCACAACCTAATCCAACAAATATCATCATCTTACAAATTTATTCCCTCTGTTTCTTTGTACCTAACTTTCCAACTAAGTCATTATCCAACCCAATCCAGTGTTTTACTTTTCACTCAGATTTTTCTTTAGCCATTGGAAATAATCTTTCACAGATGAAAAACTTTGCAACCCTACCATCAAATCCCTTACCTCAGGCCCCAATCTTCATGTAAATCAGCACTTGCCTCTCCATGATATTACATATGAATTGCATATGTTGACTGATATTGCATATGAATTGCAACTCTCCACGATTCAACAGCCTTTTGTACCAAGGAAATTGCTGGGCAGAAAACTGATGAAAGAGCATCTCAATAAGCACGACAAGTTCTATTTTCTTAAATTCGTCACCTACCTAGCCGACAAAGCATATGACCGAGTAAGGTCTGGCTTGGACGATGAAGGAACCCTAGGAAATGATGAATACTGAAAAAAGAAAAGAGTTAGGGGCGTTCTGTTTGTATTTCTATTTTCTGTTTTTATTCTGAAGAATGTTTTCTATTTTCTGATTTCATTCTCCGTTTTCTGATTTGCTGAAAAAGCGTTCTGTTTGTGTTGTCTGAAAATTGATTTTCAGAATGGAAAACTGGAAAACGTGTTCTGTTTGACATTTCCTGAAAAAAATTTTGTTCACGAAACATACAATAGAAATATAACTCTACATCTATTTCTGTAATGATATGTATCCAATTGTTTATGTTTATGCATCCAATTGCTTATGTTACCTTCTATTTCAAATATAAACATATTGAACAAAATATATACTCTCATTATATATCAATCAAGCTATAAAATTTTGACCTTACCAATAAATATACTCGAGATATATTATTATATATCATGTTTGCCGACATTCAAGAAATATAATTATAAGTTTTGTCTCGTAGATAAGGCATATATATAGCAATAATTTCACTTAATTAAAATAATCACACATAGAATTTAGACGCTAACAAAATCAAACAGCACAGTCATAAATGTCCACATTGATAAATACTAAATCTACGTAAATGAAATAACAGTGTCACATATGTTTTTGACCAACCAAAGGAATTTGCAAAGTCATCACCTCTCTCTTGAGTACTCATTCCACATTTGAGTAGCAATCTCATCTCGTATTTGAGCCATTTGAGCTGTTTGACTACAGTTAACTTGTATCGGTCCAGAAGCTTGACTAGGCTCAAACTCATCATCAAGGATCGTATTTTCCGTAGAGTATTCAGTGAACAACTGGTCTAATACGTTCTCCCGGTGTATGAAGTTATGTATTGTGCAATAAGCAACTGGGATATGTCTTTGCCTTGTTAGGGGAAAATTACTAATGAACTTCAATATTGGAAACCTGACGCTCTTCCGATCTCCAATGCTCCGCTCTATTATGTTATGACATGAAGAATGTCTGAAGCTGAATAATCCTTCCTTTCCCCCACAAACGTCCTCTCCCAACATAATTACGTAAATGATATCGGCGTCCTCTATAGGGGCAAGAAAACTAGGTATATTTGGATAACCAGCATCAACTAAGTACCATTATCTACACAACCAAATAATTTTAGTTAACCATTCCTAGTGTATATTCATTATATATATACACACATAACTATGCACACGTATACGTTTAAATGATATTGTGTAAATATATTAACATACCTTTGTTCGGCATTGGAAATTGATTAGAGCTATTTGTATCATCGTCCATGAAGACTCGAGAATCATTGGTTGTCCCCTCCCATCCAGCCTGCACATATGTGAACATCATATCGAAATTGCATACTAACATTACATTTTGTGTCACATATGTTTTCCTTCCCCTAAAAGCTGTCTGTCTCGATGAAGGTGCCTAGGCTGCGACATGAGTCCCATCAATCATACCAATACAATTTTTAAACCATGGGTACTTTTGCGCGATGCGCTCATATACTACATCTCTATTTTTTAGGCGTATCAATTCGGTGTCCAGCGTACGGACAGCACGTAATATTTGTTTAAACCACCTATGGATTGTGTCAGTACCGTGCTGGAATCTATCACCAATAATTTGGTACCGAGTTGTGTGCCCTACAATCATCAGAAACATTGCAGCCCCCTCCTCCACGCTCACTTTTTTGCCAACCTGTAAGAGTTTTCTTTCTTTCAATGTATCACAAAAATTTCGAAATACGTACCTTTGCATCCGAAAATTATCGTAGCACACACCAGGATGTCCATCTAAAATTTCTGCAGTATACATCTTCTTTATCAGCATAGATGTCCTACTAAGTGTTTTATAAATGAAACTCTCCCTAAATTTGTTTGGTAAGTCCTGGTAAGTAATCATAGGCAAGTTGTCCTCAAACTCATCATATGTATCAGAAAATAGATAACTATCACTTGAATCAGACATCATATTGATTCCAATACCAGACATTGCCTGCGTCAATTCAACATTTAAACTCAAATTTACTAGTGGCCCCAGAAAGAAAAAAAAAAAAAAAAAAAGAGAGAGATTCATTCCACAAGTCATCGAAGATCAACTAGGAGAAATTGCGTTACTGAATAACACAAGCAGTTAAAAGTTCAAACATAAATAGAGAAGTAGACATAATATTCAATCCAGCTCCATATCACATTATCCATAACAGTAATTCAAGGGGAAAAAAGGCAACAACCCCGCTACTTAAGTTTGAGTGCAATAGTTCATAAAACATTCTGAGAAATTTCACACTGATGGAAATAAAGTTAAAACGACAAGCTAGAGAAGCAACTCAAAGCCCCTCTATTATAGGCCTCCTCTTGTCTTCAGGCATTTCAATAAATTGCACCCTAAAGTCACTATCCCTGAGTGCAACTAAGGCCTTTCCATAAGTCTCGTTAGATAATCCCTCCATTTTGTTCAGGTTGTCCATGCAGCTTTTCACGAAATAAGGGTCAATGCTAGTTGCTCCATCCGATGACATTCCTTTGAGTCTTGCAAGTCTTTCTTTAAGGTAAGCTTGTCTAAGCTCTCTTTCTTCATTTTTTGCAGTCATCAAAGAGGACTACTGTTCTATACAAGCTTCCAGCTTATCTGATTTACTGACCAGTGCTTCTTTGTGAAGACAGCGTCGTCCTGAAGGTTCCCTTTCGTTTTTGTTGACGTTGTCAACGGGTTCATTCACGCCTCTGGTTAGAAAGTCATCCTCCATCTGTCGCTTCTCATCTGACGTAGGGGGTAGTTGGGTGGAAGGATTACTCAATCCTCCAGTTGCCGTAGTCCCGTCAAACATCTCAAAAAGTATTTCATAATGACGAGGATAAAGACAGCCCTTTGTCTTGAATGTCGTAATCCCTATGCCTCTGTAATTATAATAAAAAACATTCACCGAATCAGACGTCAATCGCTGCGAAAGATAAAATTGATCGTTTGATATAACTTACATTACAGAAATTACCGAGATAAAGGCAGTCCAGACTTCATCAGGCGCATTTACTTTGTTTGCTTCTCGATCCCAAGTGACACCAGTATGCTCTAGAACCTCTTGAAACATCTGATGAATTCAGCACATACGGTTCCATTTACCCTTCAAAGTTTGTGTTCCATAATCCACATCTATGAGGTGGCGCAATTCCTCGTTGATCTTGCCCAAAGTTTCAGCTTTAAAGGTTGAAAACTGCAGGTCACCTTTTTTGAAGTAGTCGTAGCATGTTTCAATAAAGGCAGTAACAGCGGATTCAGGCCTCTGTGCCTGTGCCAGCTAGTACCTTTTTTGCCACTAATGTTGTTTACTAAATAAGCAATGTATAAGGGGAAGAAAAAACTCATCATCCATGAAGTAAAAAAGAAAAAAACCATGTGTCGGGTTACCATGTTGGCGAGAAGCATGAACTACAATAGTTTGCTAGATGCTATCTATATATGTAGGTTGATGAATTTGGGTAACACATCTGATTCAAATTCAAAAGACACTAATCACTATATTTCACCAATTATCCAATTGACTTTTGCAATATGTTTGCTTTATCTCAATTTGTTGTACGATTGAAAAATGCCAAACTCGTTAATATGAAGATGTATGTTACATTCACTGTTTCATAAAGCAACAACACAATTTGCACACTATTATTGAAAATGGAGTCAGTCAACGCATCCACAAAGCCTCAAATCATTCATTCCACAAGTTCCTCTGTCATGTTATTAATTAACTAAAATTAATTGCGTTTTCTTTAACAATGTTATTCTTGTTGCTCAAACTACTCAGGGTACAACTACCTAAGGCAAAAGAAATAAGCAGAATCATAAAAACGAAAGTTGAAAAAAACAGTGAAACAAAAGTATATTGAAGCTTATATAAAAATGAATCAATTAACAATCGATGCATGACAAAAGCTCTTGTATCAAAATTCAACTTGCAAGAATGAGTATCTTCTTGAGTTGTAGCATTGAAACAATGAACGAATACAGTGTAATCTGCCCTACCAAAATTTTCAGGAATGAATGACCTATACTACCCTTTTGCAACCCAACAAAGAAAGAAGGGGAAAAAAGAAACAAATAGAAAGAAGAAACAGATTCTACAACTCACAGTTCATTTAGCTTATGTTGTCTTTTTTAGCCCAAAGGAAGAAAACAGGGAGAGAAAACTTACAAAAAAAAAAAAAAAAAAAAACTAAACTACACTAAAACCTAAAAGAAAAAACTGAAAAAGAGAACCAAATACAAAGGAAAAACATGCAATTCACATTCCATAAGGCACATTTCACCTTTTCCAACTCACAATTCATTTTGGCGCCAGTGGAATATCAATAGGATTCGGTTTTGTATTTACAAGATATATGAACAAACACACAAAAGCAATAGAAATGAATAACAATTAAATGCTCAGTTCATTCTAAATTATTGATTTTGTGATATTTATTGCCATGTTTTGTTTGTTACTGTGACTTTATATTACCTAAAGATATTTGGTTGTAATAATAAGATCAACTAGTCTTCACTTATCATTTCATAATTCAAGTTTTAGTGTTATTAATTATTAAATTATAATTTCAATACACATACGATAAACTCACAAAAAACAGAAGCCAAAAGGAGTCATACATACATATTTATATTAAAAAACAGATTTAAAAGGCTAAAAACAGATTTAGAAACAATCAAATTTATACATAAGATACGAAAAGACCAAAAAAAAGCTTACACAAACATATTTATACTAAAAAAAGAGATTTCCAGCAACAAATAGATTTATTTACAAACACATTTATACATATATATCCAAAACAACCAAGCTATTTTTTTAATCGAAAATAGCTTATAAATACATATTTATATAAAAAAAAAAGATTTATAAGGGAAAAGAAACTGAAAAAAGAAACAAAACAAAAGAACAAAAAAAAAAAAGGAAGAGACACAAATAAAAGGAAAAAAACTCACAATTCACAACTCACAAATGTGAACAATTCACATTTCCTAACTCATCAATTCATTTTGGCGCTATTGTGCCTTTAACCAAAAGAAAAAAAGGGAACAAATAAAAAAAAATTGTTCATACATATTTATATAAATTCCGCAGATTTATCCACATTGTGCTATAGTGCTTTTATGACATACATACATATTTATATAAAGAAAAGATTTATCCATATTGTGTTATTGTGCTTTTATGACATACATACATATTTATAAAAAAAAAACATATTTAACCATATATAATCAAGTAAAAAAAAGAATTTTAACAAATACACCTTATATATAATTATTTATATTAAAAAAAAGATTTTATAAAGGAAAAAAAACCGAAAAAAGAAACAAAACAAAAGAACAGAAAAAAAAGAAAAGGAAGAGACGCAGTAGCACTGAAAGAAGAAGAATGCATTTGATTGAAAAAACAAACCAACAAACGACAATATTGGAGAGTTCAATAGTTTGCTGCTCAACACATTTTTTTAATACAGAGACTTAAATGCGCATTGGAGTTGATGAATTAATGGAATTCTTTAAATGAATATTTTATGAGAAGAGTCAAGCTTGTGTCATTTAAATATTTTGTAACCATTCATTAGGAAAATAATCACATTTCTGAGCTAATTAATTAAGATCCAAAAATGGTGCTGCTCAAAAGTGCATCTCATTGTTTCACCTCCAATTTGACTTTGCAGATTTTCTTTTAACAGTATAAAAACCTGTGGTTTTCATTTGAGTCTAGAAACAAGACATGATTTTAAGCATAAAGCTCCACTCTTGAAGGTTTTGCTCCAAATTTTCAACAAAATATGGGCTGGATTCTTAATATATACCTTGTTGAATGACAATGAACCAGATGAAAATATAGCAAGTGAGAATGTAGCCAATAGAAATTTTTAAAAGGTAAAAACATATCAATCAGCAAAGTGTAACAATCAGCAACAATGGAAGCAAGTATAACAAAAGGCAATATTCATTCTTCTATGCATCAATCAGCAAGTAAAACATCTCAATCAGCAAAGTATAACAAAAGGCAATATTCATTCTTTCCCTTCCATTTTTAGGATTAAAACAACCTCTCTACAAGAAAATCATATGAAATGCTACTTAAGTGTTGAATATCAATCCAAGAATAATAACTTGCAAAAATCAGAAAAAATGACAGTTCATATGCTTCAGTTTATATGCTTCTCAATCAGAGAAATACCCCAAAAAAATCGCCACAAGACACATTCCATCACTACATTTGGGCTGTTGGTCGGAAAATTTACCTGGCCGAATGTGTCCTCGCCGGAAGCTGTTGCCGCGCCTGCTGCCAGACGGCTACGGCTACTGCTCGACTCTTTCCCGCAACTGGCCGGCTGCTGTCGGACGCCGTCGCATAGTCCCCAACCGAGATAAAAAAAAAAAAGAAAAGAAAAGAATTAACAAAACAAGGAAAAGACAGAAAAAAAACCGACAGCCAAGTAAAATAATGGTTGAACCAAGCTTCGGGGTTAGGGCAAAGGGATAAAACCAAAGACCAAGAGGCGATAGCCTTACCTGAGGCGGGGATGGGCAGCGGTGATGGGGGTTGGGAGGAGGAGATCGGAAGAGCACACGTCTGGTGGAATTAGAAAGTGAGAGAGTGAGGGAGGGCGAAGCAGACGGGCCTGAGATTTGGGTGTCTAACACAGCGTTTACACTTAAGAACGCACAGCAGCGCGTTTTTGGGCCTTCTCGTGTGTTTTAGCCTGAGAACATGAGAATGACTTTTTTTTATTCTCAATTTTCTTCTTTAATTTAGCAAGCCGTTCTCCTGTTTTTATTCTCGAAAACGGTAAACAGAATGCATTTTCTTCATTCTAACAGTATGAAAACAGAAAACACTATGAAAACGACAAACAAAACATGACCTTAGAATCTCGTGAAGAAGGAAAAAGCTGTTGGGAGGAAGTCCGGTTGATCTTTGCTTTTGGGCCCATTGGCCGTTTGGCAGTTTTTTGTTCTTTGTTTGGCCTTTTCCAGTTGGACTTTTTCTGATCATTTTAATTTGGGCTTATTTGTTGAGCCCTTTTGTTTGTGAAGCCCCTACTAGGCTGCGTCTTCTTGGTCCTTTTAGGACGAAGGCTTTCCGCATTGGCCCATTTGCTTTGGGTTCGTCTTGTATTCCCTTTTGTCAGTAATAAAATTGCCTTTTTGTTGAAAAAAAAAAATGCTGTTTGCTTTTAGTGAAAAAACCTGGCCTCAAACATTGTGTGCTTCAGGTTCTTTGTTGCTATACTCCTGCTTGGTTTTCTTTGCTTTTGAACTGTCCTTCTGGATTTGTAATAATTTGGGGGCAAGGTGCAACGTCCCCAGACGAATCTTATTTTTATTTATACTTGGCTATTTCAAGCCGTAGTTATATTGAAAGGAAAACCAAGCTTGATAAAGGAAAAAAACCAACTTTTCATGTAAAAGCTTAATAAAGTTATTTCACTTGTACCAAGTACGTATCATATACCATACTAGTTAAAGAAAACATATTAAAATAAATAAACATTCCTCTAATAAGTAATATTTTTCTCTACCATAACCTTAGATCTCGAGATGTTCACATTTTATTGGGTGGGAGTTGATAATTTAATGAGATTTTTCAAAATGTTACACCACGTGGAACAATGAGACTTTTCTATTAAATAGATAATACTTTCTCATATCCATATAATGCACACAAAATCAACTAAACAGCAACCAGAGATTGATTGTTTAATGAAACCTAGCAAGAGAAGTTTATGCTTTATCTATATTAATTAAAAAAAAAAATGAAGAGGAAGGGTAGTGAATCAAAAAGTTCTGATGAAAACTGAAATTAAGTTAATCCACACTTCCAAGAATTCTCTCTCTTCCAAGGAACAATATGTTATCTCCACGGATGTGGTTCCGAACTGTATCAGCTATTGACAATCCTTAACTAGTTTGGAAATTTTATATGGTCTCTGAGTGGGGTACCAAGATAATTATCAATGTCATGTTCCCTGATGATAATAGAATTAGTTTTAATCATATGACTGCCATAAATAATAAGTAAAATTAATACAAAAGAATTACAGCAGCACTTACAAGCAGTAGATCATTATACGACATGGAATAAGAAATTCCCAAGCCCTTGTTTAAAAGTTATGGGCCACTCCATCTTCAAAAGCAATCGCCCTGTTCAATGTACTCACTGAGATAAAAAGATTGTAAAATTGTGTCATACAGAATTTCTGAAGAGTTTTACAGCACCTTGGCAGACACCTTCTATGATATGCCCGAGGACAGCGCCTACACATGGCAAACTGCAAAGCATGAACCGACTTTTCTTCTATGTCCTTACAGACATGGCATTTGTGGAGAGGGCATTCAAACTGTTCCCCAGCAGCAATCTTTCTCTCAAGATCTGCTACCGCAGCTTCATGCCCATTATGGAGAAATTCTGCTACACATAGGGGATGATAAAAGTGCCCACAATCTCCAATCACACAACGAAAAACCTACAAATTAATTGGAATAGAAACTTTCAGTTTCTTGCATGCAAAAGATATATGGTATGCGCTAAATAATATCATAAGATTTTGAGAACAATTTACTTGGATGTCAGATAAAAAGAAGTGACCGGATAGAAAGATAACACTAGCCAGACAGAAACAACATCGGGTTTTCAATTCAACTTATGAAGACAAGATCTTTGTTCTGTACAACGGAAAGGATACCAAGTAAAGATGAATGAAGTTGGAAAGAGAACCATTGTGAAATACTAAGAGCTTGTTTGTGAATGATTTTTGAAAAATCATTTTAACCAAACATTCTCCACAAAAATATAAAATTTTATATTTCACGCTGTCAAATAAAGTTTTCCTACCTTTTTTTAAACTATACATTCTCCCCAAATGTTACTCATCCTTTAAATCTCTCTTAAGACAAACTTTAATGGACCAGACAGAGACGTTGCATGGGAATGCAATGTATTATCAAGAAAATCATGAGAGCCACAAAAAGTATCCCATGAATTACATGTAATGTGCAAATTAGCTCACTAGCTTAACCAAGTGTAGTTCATGAAAATCAGACAACATGATGGCCCAGTATTTCAAAGAAATTCATACCTGAGCACCAGATGATTCAATAGAAGACCCCTGCTCACCACAAACAAAACACTGGTGTTGCTCACACTTGCAATTCTCACAATAAAAATCAACGTGTTTCATTGCCTGACATTGAAGCATGCGTAAGCCAAGGGATAAAATCAAGTTGATGAAAATCAATAAGTGAAAAAAAAAAAGATTCTAAAGAAAAAGGGAAGGTGAACAGAGAATCAACATAGATAGAACTTAGAGGGAATACCTGCAACGCAGAAGAAGTATAGCCAAGAGATGCACACCTAGAATCAACACCGTCCTCAACAGTAGGATGAAATGACCTATTACACCTCCCCTGACAACCGATCAAGATGACAAGTTATTATTAATATACATATATATATAGAGAGAGAGAGAGAGTAGAGAGAGAGAGAGAGAGAAGATTCAGATTCCTATTTGCAACAAGCAGGAAAGCAGCCTATCAAAAGATAGCAAAATAATGCAGAATGTCTCAAAAATAACATTTAACAACAAAAGAGAAAATATATAATGCAGCTGGCTTATCATCTGACTTATAACTAGGGTTAAAAACTCAAAAAGGTAAACGTAAACATTCTGCATCACCTAAAAGCTGAATTCATCAACACACATGTAAGAGTCTTTAAACCTGATAGTGATAATATTATGGTGGATTGCCAAGAGATTCCAATCCATGTACCCTTGGCCTCATAAGTAATTTCCTTATGAGATATAATCATACAAGCAGACAATTCCATTACAATTTTGAAAAAACAATGAAGATGAAGTAACATGGTGTTCCACATTTTGTTCTGTAGTAAAATGAAAAAACAAAGGTTGAGTATAAATTTAGATCAAGATGCTACACATGAAAGCAGACTCTTAGCCCATGTCATTCTTTTATTTATATATATTACAAAAGTAGAAATTTGTCAAACTACTTTTATCAACATATTTTGTGAGACAAAAAAGTATTGCAAATTCTCCACAACTCATTTTCACTCATTCTAGTTCTATTTTGAAATATAAGGAGAATAATAACATGGGTTAATGCACTGATTCTAGTTCTTTTCTGAAATATAAAGAGGATGACAACATGGGCTAAAAGAAGATACTACATATGGCATTCCCCAAAGCGGATTTTGAGACTAAAAAAAGGTACTTTAAGTCTCTTTGAATTAGTTCTCTGGAAGCGCTTTTGCTGGTTTGAGGAGCTTTTAGAGGCAAAAACTATGAAAAGCATGCCCTTAATCAAGTAAAACTGCACTCTACAACATGATATTTTTAAGAAAGCATTGGAGGTGAAGGATTCAAGATAGAGTAGTAAGATAAGGTAAAAGAGTGAATGAATAAAAAAAATATTTTCACAAAACCCATTATAGAAAATAAAAATAATAGTAAAAGGAATCAACCAAATCAAATCTATTAGTATTACTGGGAGTATAAAAAACAAAAAAGTCTTATATATCAATATTCAAGACTAGCAATGTAATCGTTACAGGAATCATCAGTACCATAATTTTATTTCTTTCTTCCATTTTTAATTATTTTATATATATATATATATTATATTCAATTCTTTGTTATCATCCTTCATTTGGAGCATTACATATCAATTATCATACGAAATGCTAATAGCATCATGATCATTTATCTATAATTAAGCTATTGAAGGAACCTGATTCTTCTAAACGCATAGCTCTACAAATGAATGGCTCCTAGCAACTGCAAAAATGGAAAGATAAGATTTTTACAAGTTATCCCCTTTTTCCACCACTTTATGGAAACTAGTCATGTATGAATATGTTAGCAGTGCATAAACAATTAAGAGTATAAAACAAGATAACAAGGTCAATCAAACAAGAACCTATAACTTCCCTATTAAATTTTTTTCTCTCGAATTAAGTCATGTGCTTATATTAAAATATATTAAGAAAACAGCCAGTGTCATAAGAAAGAAATTTATAACTATATTAATGACCAAAAGGTAAACATAACATCAGGCATACAGTGAATATAATGCTAAATTGCCAATGAAACAGAGCATTAAGTATTTGGAAATAATGCACCTAATGATGACAGCAACTACTACGTTAATACGAATGTTACACATACTTGAAACTAAAAAAAAGAAAGACATACCATATAAGTGGACCACCGTCATCACAAATTGCACAGATTGAGTCAAATGGGTTTTCATCTCCATCATCATCACTTTCACCAACCATTTCATTGCCGTGTACAAGATTGTAGCAACAAAGCCGTAGAAACAGAGAAGTTGACAAAGTCAATATTGATTGTTGAATCATTTGGTATCATTATTTTTATTTATTTATTTATTTTATTCATTCATGAGTGTGTTTTACGGGGAGTAGTAGGAGAAAGAGAGAACCTTGTTGTATACTTCCCCCAAGTCATCAACGGAAGCCATAGGTTCACCGTTACTTGAAACCCTAACATATTTACAAGATAAAGAATTAAATTCCGGGAACATAAATATGAACTGTAAAGATACTTTTTAAGTCTTGTTATTGGTAGTTTTTAATCAACTAAAAAACTAATCGAAAAGTCAAACTTTCAACTCTTTAATACCCAGCGAATATTGTCTATAGAAAATTACAGGTCTTCGTATAATGTCTCTACATTGTCACGTGTCTCTACTACTCCATACCAGATTGTCTAAAGAAATTTCTTTGCAGACAATCATTTTTAACTGAAGCTCACGGAATCGACAAAATAAAAATATATCTGACCACGCAAATAAGCGATAATCCAGTTCACTTTACTAATGCTCGAAGTATGAGTGGTCTCAAAGAAATAATGTCCTTTTATTTAGCTTTGAACGTGAAGGAAAAGGAAAAGGAAAAAGGATGACAATAAAATCAAACCAGCTTGCTCCTCTGCATCTACACAGTAAAAGTAATTTCTGCGAATTTGAATTTAGATTAAAGTCCATTCAGTTTTACTGTCTGTTTAATCAAAATTTCTTAAGTCCGTTCTTTTTGGTTCTCCTCTGAGTCCTTTGATCTCTCCTTTCCTTTTTCATTTTAGTTTTGAATTAATTTAGAGTTTTTTGTCCCTTATGGACATTTTCCTTGTCCACCTTAAGAACCTTTTTTGTTTTAGCCACTTTTATTAACTTAGTTCTTGATACGTTAAGGGTTGCGCTTTGAGGCTGCCTTGCCTTATGAAGAAACAACGTCTCGATACTTCTTCTCCCCCTTTTGTGCATTAAGGCATACGGTGAATATGATGCTACTGAACAGGATGTTTGATATTGGGTACCACATATGCCAGTACATGACGATAGAAACTTCTACTCTAATATAAATGAAAGATATATATACTTAAAACTAAAGGCGAGAAAGGCATACCTTATTAGTTTACCACCATCATCACAAAATGCACAGAGTGAGTCAAAAAGGTTTTCATCTCCATAATCAACATCACTTTCATCAACCATTTCATCGTCGTCCACAAAATTCAACTTTGATGTAGTACCAAAGCCATGAAACAGAGAACTTGACAAAATCAATACTAATTGTTGAATCAGGTGGCATTATTATCTTTACTTATTTATTGGTGGGAGTTGGAGGGAGTGGTAGGAAAAAGAGAGAACATGACGAATAAATGCGACTCGTGGATATACTTCACCCTCGTCATCAGAAGAATCCATCAGTCTATATTCGTTAGGTTCACTGCCACTTGAAACCCTTAATGTATTTTTATAAGATAAAGAATTAAACTACAGCAACATAAACACAAACTAAATAAAGATACTTTTAAGGCTTGTTCTTGGTAGCCTTTAATCAACTAAAAAGCTAGTCAACAAGTCAAAATTCAAGTCTTTGTAATCCACCAAATATTCTCTATAAAAGTTATTTACCACTGTTTTTAAAAAAAGAAAATATATTTTCCACATTTGCATATATGTTTCTCTACTTCTCCGTCGCACATTTTCCCAAAAATTCATTTGAAGAAATCACTTTTTGAATTTAAGCTCGTACAAAGACTAGAAAAATATATCCTACAAATACCTGATAACGCAGTTCTATTTCACTAATGCCTTTATTTATGAGTAGTTTCAGGAAATAAACTCCTATAGCTTTAAAAATAAATCAACAATTTCGAGTACATAATAAAACCACCCAGCTTGCTCCTCCGCCTCTAAACATTAAAAATAATTTCTGTGAATTTAAATGTAGATTAAAGAAAAATAAGTGCATACCAGTTCTACTATAATATAAGAAATTATAAGTGGTTTTTCAAGAATCTCAACAAACCACAACATTTCTCACATATAGTTCTAATGCTAGGGTCCAGTTTTATGGTGATGTGGAGTTTTCCCTCTCTTTTTAAGACATGAATTGCAGTTAATTTAATGTCCACGTGGACTTATGTGTAAAGAGAAAGGAAACGTAACTCAACACAAGTATTGCTATGTAGGTTGGGGTTTGTATTGTAACTCAACGTCCACTAAAAATAATATAGCACCATATGTATATTATTATATAGTGCTATATGGTGAGACACGCCACATAATCGTATGATATTATGTAGTACTATACTATATACTATTAGATTGGGACTACAATGTCCACATGAAATAATGTTAGGAGGAAGGAAACATGAGTCTATGGTTAGGTACCTTGCGTAATCAATTATGATTAGATACGTAGATCTGGGTTTGTAAATGTCCACATGGACTGATGCCAGCAGGACTGTCACATATATAAGCTAGGCTCATCATTGAGGATTCTATCCTTAACATTGAGTTCAACAAGTCTTCCAGAGAATAGAAAACTGTGGGTCCCGGAATAGCCAAATGGGATCGAATGCTTGGATAGTTTAGAATGTCATTTACGTGGTCTGACTGATGAGACCAATCAAGATAGAAATCTGAAATATTGAGTTTTCTCTCTCGTTTACACTCTAACATATTCGAGGCTATGATGATTAAACGAGAACCAAAGAAATTAGAGTGATTCCTTTTCCTCTCACATGAACTCGTCATGCACATGCCTACCGGAATATATTCCCTCAAATTCACGGGCTTCAACAAGACCCAATTTATTAATCAGAATCTTATAAGGGTAAAAAGAACAGAGACAACTCCCAAAATCTTTACCTAAACTCACATGTCCAATCCCATGAAACTCTATATATATATATATATATAGACACACATCCCTGTCATCTATCAGCAATCAGTCCATTTTATGCAGTGTATTCATGATGGCAAAGGCAAACAGAGCGGTTTTTCTTTTGCTTGTGGCATTATTGTTCATTGCAACTGTTAATGGTGACACTCCCTCAACTATCTGCAAGGTAAAAGTTTCTGACCTAGCGGAATGTCTTCCAGCAATAGCCGGAAAATTGCCTTCGGAGCCATCAGAAAGTTGCTGTGCCGCAATGCACAAGGCTGACTTGCGTTGCCTTTGCAAGTACAAGTCCGAAATTTCCAAGTTTGGGGATCCAGCAAAGGCCATGACTTTGCCTAAAAAGTGTGGCATTAAGGTTCCACGTGAATGTAACACCAAACGTTTCTAGATACCGATCTATGTTCTGTTGCCTTAAATTTTAGTCGTTTGATCATTTGGATTCGTGTTGATATGCTCGACCAAATTAACGAATGTTCTTATTCCTTGTTACTTTAACAATTATGTTACGAGCATGAATAGACGCGCTTTTTTGTTACTTTAGATATGGTAGTTCAAACATGACTGGCTAGGACAAGACGCAATTTTTCACAAACAATTCGATACTAATTCACTTAGGAGAATCCCATGAATCAGAAAATTGTCCAATTGTGGATGAGAAAACAAAGTTTGGGGCCACAACCCATTGCCATTATCAATGGCCAGAGGCCACAACACAGACTCACATTGTTGTGATCGCCATTAAATTTTGAATCTTTCTTTTCTAAGCACTTTATATATGATTCAAGAAACCATATTCATCACTACCCTTGTTCACAAACAAAACCATATCCTCAGTACAAACTCCTTTCCCGCAGTTTTGTTCACATGGCTTCTTTTGTTTCAAGCCCACTTCAATCTCCCCCGGCCGCCAGGCAAATCTCCGCTGCCAGCAATCCAAAGGGACTCTTCGGGGTGCGAGTACTCCGGCCTAGGATTCAAGTGCCTGTTTTGAAAGCTCGTTCGATGACGGTTTCTTGTGCCATTGCTCAACCTGAAACTCTGCAAATTGTGCAAAGCACAATTGCCAATCAGTTGTCCATTGATGAGAGCACTGTCTCCCCACAAACAAAATTTGCAGATTTAGGTGCAGATTCTTTGGATACTGTTGAAATCATGATGGCTCTTGAGGAAAAATTTGGAGTGTCCATTGGTGATGGGGGAGCAGAGAACATTTCTACCGTGCAAGATGCTGCAGATTTGATTGAGAAAGTGAAGGCATCTTCTTAGGCTACGGATTATTTTCAACAGAACAAAATGAATTGGAAATTTTGTTTGCTATGCTGCAGGATTAATGTTGCGTGCCAAATAAACTCGTGTTAGGTTTCAAGTTTGCTTCACTTTAAACATTACGATTTGACTTGAACTCTTTCTTGAAAATAATAATGTTGTAGGACCATTACTGATCTGAACTAGATGATCTGTCATTGTTTTGCCGAAGAGCGGGCATGTTCCCTTACAGAGACTCCTATTCCGCCACTAATTTTATCATTTGGACACAACACTACATGCAGGTTCATAAGCCCACATGCAAATTAGTAGAGGGAAAGGTTTCCCCCATGTCTTCAGATCAAAATTGAGATCGGTTAGCATAATTTTCTTATGCAAAATTTTCGTCATTTGATTAAAAATTTAAAAATATGAACTTTGACAATAATTAAAGAACGCACTTAAGTACAATGCTAGACAAAATGTGTAACATTTATTGTCAAAGAAATTTTTTTTTTGAATCCTATTGTCAAAGAGAATTTGTGCTGCCATAAAAAGAAATTTTAAACAAATTTTTATTACGTCATGCTTTGGTTCTAATGACATCACTGGACCCATTTGTCCACATTTTTTCTTTCCAAGGGGCCAAAACAGACAAACCTAATACTGGATTTTTATTGGCTTTGTGGTTGGTGACGGGCTTGATTTGCTTGCCATTCTTTGGTTATTCATATTTCCTTGTCAATTTCTTTTGCTTCATTTCTAGGAAAGAGATGTGATGACTTAATGATGATTCTCAAACTCTTTAATACCACTTGCATTTTAGTCTGCTTGAATTAACATCTATCAACTCATACAATAATTGTACTGCATCAAGTTTGGGTTCATAATTTTATGAATGCGACCATGGATACAAGCTTGTTCATTCTTTTCCTTCCAATTCGTTAATATTTTACACATATATGTGGTGTGACAAACTTGTTTTATCTTGGAGAATTTGTGTAAATGTAGCAAAATTATGGGTTTCAGCCATTATTTTTCTTGGGAAAAAAAAAGCAACCAAGTTGTCAGGACCCTATTCACCCCGGCCTTCACTCCAAATTCTAATTTGCAACGAAAGCCCCCTTTTATGTTGCGATTATATAGTGCCACGTGTGGGCTGGCGCTACATAATAATGCAGTCCATCTCCTTCCTCTTTTGATGCTGCATTATTTAGTTTTGCCATCAACAATAGAGTTGTGATTTAACATCGCCAAAGCAGGAGTGATACTGCAAAGAAAGCATCATGATCGCAAATTCAGAGTTTTTGACTGAGCAGCGTTCGTCTAGAGTAAGTTAAATTGTGAATCTAGACAAAAAGAAGAGCATCAATTACAGTTGAATGTAAAACTTTTTGCAAATATTTTTGAAAGTGAACCTACTTATAAATGTTTTATTAGAAGGGGACAACTGGTGCAATTTTCTCTTTTAATCTTTATTTTCTTTGCATCATGATAACGTAACGCTGAGAACAAAAACAAATCCCTGGATCTCAAGAAAAACTCCCACGAGGCCATTCCTCTGCCATTTGACCCTCCATTTATTTCCAAATTCAACTAACGACTCTTTCTTCTCTCCCTATAAAGCCGCCAAGGCAATGAGAAGGAAAAAAATCCAACATTTAGCAGAAATCATCAGCAAATTTAGTACTTTAGCGTAAGAAAATGACAGAGTCATCTGAATCTCGTCCTGTTGTCAGAAAATTTCTGGCCAGGCCTCAACCTGAAGGATTTGGAGCTACTGTCAGGAGGAGTATTGGCCGGTAAAAGTCCAAATAACAAATAGTAATTCCTACATATAAAACAGCACAAATTTATGTGTTTAGTTCTTGACATTTTGTTGTGGGTTTCTGTAGGTTTGAGCTGAAATATTTTGATCCTTTTCTTGCTCTGGATGAATTCTCAGGTGGGCATTCTGTTTTCTCTTTTTTCTTGATTGAAACTGAAAAATGAAGTTTCTTGCCTATGAATAAATCGGTTTTGTTACTATCAAATTGCAGTTTCTGCTCCAGCTGGATTTCCGGACCACCCCCACAGAGGTTTGGTCTCAAAAGATTGTCTAGTACTGCATATCAAATACGACAATTCTCATAATCTGTTTTGGATTAAGGCTGTTTAGTTCTGTTTTTGTTTTACAGGATTTGAAACTGTCACCTATATGTTACAGGTAATTAAAAAATGCTCTCTCATTAAACTAATTATATCTCGAATAACCCGAATTAACAGATGAATTTTTGCATATAATTATCAGGGAGCAGTGACACATGAAGACTTTGAGGGACACAAAGGTACCATAGAAGCAGGTGACTTACAATGGATGACAGCAGGTAGGGGAATAGTTCACTCAGAAATGCCTGCACTTCATGGAACTCAAAAGGGTTTACAACTATGGATTAACCTCTCCTCCAAGTACAAAATGTAAGCGGCTCGATTTCCATTTAGCTGGATTCAATACTGAACAGGAAAGTTTGGTACGTAGAACTGAACAAGATTTGACAATGTTTGATTTTTTGTACAGGATTGAGCCAAGATATCAGGAAATCAGAAGTAAAGAGATACCCGAGGCCACAAAAGATGGCGTTAAAGTTCGAGTTGTAGCTGGAGAAGCATTGGGAATCAGGTCACCGGTATACACTAGGACGCCGACAATGTACTTAGATTTCACTCTCAAGCCAGGGGCTCATCTGAAACAACCTATACCGGTGGCATGGAATGCTTTCGTGTACATTTTGGAAGGTGAGGGAGTATTTAGCGGTTCACGACCAGGGTCGTCACCAGTAACGGCTCACCATCTCCTTCTTCTGGGATACTCTGGCTATGGCTTGGAGGCATGGAACAAGTCCTCAAGAACCCTCAGGTTTATCTTAGTTGGAGGGGAGCCTTTGGGAGAGCCAGTGGTACAGTATGGACCATTTGTGATGAACAGTCAAGAAGAAATTGATAGAACAATTGAAGATTATGAGAATTGCACTAATGGATTTGAGAAAGCAAGGCATTGGAAATCTGAATCCTCTGTTTTTCTGTGTTATTAGATTGGGTTTATTCTTATTCTTTGTTCATTTGAAAACAATAAATCATATGTTTCATTTGTATAATAATGTATTGTCATTGATGAACATAACATGAAAATTATTTTGCAATAAATATTGTTTAATGAAACGTTTTTTTACATGATTTGACATTTTGAAAAATCTTTTGATTATTTGTGTTTAGACTTTCTGGTTTTTTCATTAGGAACTGACCGAATGTTAAAATTCACACAAATTCGCTGTTAGGCACAATGAGAGGTTCGAGAGTTATGCATCATAGTTTTTAGGAAGTGTACCAAATGTCGTTGAACTTTACTTCACTTACAAATAGATCACTAAGCTTTAATTACTTGTAAAAGACTACTAAACTTTAATATGATTGCAATTAAATCACTAAACTTTAATTGGCAACAATTAGATTCCCAAACTTTTGTTTAGTTGCAACAAAATAATATGAAATTGTTACTTCATCATTGAATTGAATGTCCAAGAACACAAGAAACATAGTACATCAAATAACACATCTTACTGGAGGGTAGAAATGGAAGAATGAATTTTTTGTGCTCACAAAAGTATTCAAAATTTGTTTTGATATAATAATAATAATAATTTTAATTAGGGTTAATTTCACAAATAGTCCCATCCTTTGGGTTAAAAATCGGTTTCGTCCCCAATCATTTTTAAGACACCCCCACAGCCTAGTCTTTGATAAATACACACAAATCGTCCTTTTTCTACTATTTCATAAAATTTTTAATAAAATAACGATTATACCCCTTTAAACTTTTTTAAAAAAAGTTTAAAAATATTAAAAAATAAAAAAAAAAAGAAAACACCCACCCAGCCTTTGATAAATACACACAAATCGTCATTTTTTCTACTATTTCATAAAATTTTTAACAAAATGACGATTATACCCCCTTAAATATTTTATTTTTTTTTAAAAATTAAAAATAATAAAAAAAAATAAAAAAATAAAAAAGAAAACACCCACCCCACCCCTCCCCTCCCCCATCCTCTCTTCCCTAAGATTGGTAGCCGAAAATGCTGCCATTCAAACAAGCGGCCATTTCGCAGCAGGAATGAGGAATGGCAACATTCCTGCTGCCAAAAAAAAGGGAGAATCCCCCCATTTGCTGTCGGAAATCATAGCATTTTTGCCGCCATTTCTGACAGCAAATGGGGGGATTCTCTCCCCTTTTGGTTGTCGGAAATGGCAATTGCTGCCATTTCGTGCAAACGGCAATGGCCTTTGCCTTTTGCACAAAATGGCAGCAGTTGTCGTTTCCGGCGACTAAAAGGGGGGCATTCCGGCAGCTGAATGGCCGACCACCTGAATGATAGTATTTCCGGCTGCCAATCTTGGAGAGGGGATGAGGGAGAGGGTGGGTTTTTTTTTTTTATTATTTTTAAATCTTTTTTTAAAAAAATTTAAAAAATTTAAGGGGTATAATCGTCATTTTATTAAGAATTTTATGCAATAGTAGAAAAAAGGACGATTGTGTGTATTTATCAAAGGTTGGAGGTTGTGGGGTCTCTTAAAGAAGATTGGAGAAGAAACCGGTTTTTAACTTAAAGGTTGGAGACGATTTACGAAATTAACCCTTTTAAATAACCTTCAAATGAATATCATATCAACATAAAAAATACATCCGCAATCTTAATTTAGTATATGTTATCAATTTCTTTTTGATAATCTTTCGTCCTAGTTATTGAGTGATATAATTGCAATTAATTCAAAATTTAGTGATTAGATTGGCGGTAATCAAAGTTGAGCGACCTATTGTCATTGAATTAAAGTTCAACTATTTAATTACAAATCTAATTATTGACCATTAAAGTTTAGTAATTTCCAATTAGAGTGAAGTCCAATTACCTTGGTATAATAACCCATAGCTTTGGCTAATTAATATCATATTATAATTAATTAAAATTAAAATGTTACTTCCACGTTTAACCAAAAACAAAAGTGTAGTTTGAATTATATTGCAAAAGTTAGATGCTCACGTTTTTGTAAAAGGTCTCGAATTTAAACCATACCTACCAACTTTCTAATTTCCCTCGCCTCCCTTTATATATATATATATATATATATCCTTTTGTATTAAAAAACAAAAAGAAAAAGAAAAAATCTTCCAGGAAAAGTATGGTACATACTACTATGCACATTATGGAAAGATTAACGCTTGAAATTGGAATTGGAGATACCTTAGAGGGAGGAAATCAGGTTGTCAACAAAATGATGCCAACCCTTTTAGGCCCCTACTTGATTTATCTTTACTTTTCTATTAGGTCTGTCAAATCAAGCTGTCACTAAAGTAAGTGCATTCGTAAATGAAACTTCAATGCATTAAATTGAGCGTTTGATAATGAGATGAAAGGGATGCTAGAGATAAGTGGTGTAATTAGAAGATGGTTGAGTGAGTAGTCGATACTTGACAACGATAATTGAAATACTAATTTTTTTTCTCTTAACCTTTCAATGGGTTAAAAAATGGATTTCTTTGAAAATGGGAGTAACCGGAGATCGGGGAGGTCACCCCTTAAGTTCGCCCTTAGTTGTGATTTAATAAAAGTTTGAAATGTGAAGCGATCATTAAATAGTTGTTGAATCAATGACATATAAATTATAATGAGAAAATTATAATGTCAAGGTGCTTGTTAGATTCTTATTATTTTCTCAAATTATAATTTTACTTGCTATTGACATTTGATTTGACAACTGTTCAATTACAAAAATAAATTTTAAATTTTTTACATTTTCAATACATATTCTAGATTTCTCCTCATTATAGTTGCGAATCGGAGTTACCCCGGAATTTAATTGGCAGTTGATTTCTTTAAAATTGATTTATTTACCATATGAAAATTTTTTAACACAAGCAAATAATACCATATCATGTCATATATTGATCCTATATCTCTTTTAAATGAACAAATTAACAATAAGTAATTATCCCTTTATTAATGATTTTCAATAGTTGGGCACACTGGCATGATATGCTTTTGTTGATACTAGAACTAAGAGATTTATCAAGTAGAATGGTCTTTGATACTCATTCTCGTTTTTTTTCAATTTATGTACTAGTTTTGCTCAACTGCATCGTTAGTTATATATATGAGTTCACATGTGAATGTGCAAAATATATCGACTGGGTCCGTGGCTCTGGATCAAAAATTATTTTTTACCTATTCAGGAGACAAATTCCGGGAATTTAAATAAAATAAAATAAAATAAGTTTATATATTAAAAAAAGGGGTCAATTCGCCAGTAGTACGCAGCTTGCGAAACAGCTTGACTCGTCCTCAAAGATTTTGAGTTCCACGTGTCTACATATAAATGGATACTTTAAGGAAAGAAAACGTTTGCCCAGTCACCTTATTTCCTAGACTAAACCCCCAGTTAAGCTGAGTTAAAAAGTCTAATGCCAGTACAGAAACATTAACATCATCCATAAATACTCCCCCATAAAATCATCGTCCAATTCTCACCCAAGAAAGAGCGAGAATCAGAACATGAACAGCAAAAAGCTGAAAATCTTGCTCTCTCTATTTGCATTAAATTCTGTTTCTCTGTACATTTACTTCTCCTCCCACCCGGATCATCACCGCCGCAATCAGTCGCCGGTTCATCACTTTTCTTTTGCCGATAACCATTCTTTCCACCACCCACTTTCAGTCAAGCCATGGCCCATATTGCCTTCATATCTCCCATGGTCGCAGAAGCCAAATGTCCCTTTTCGTTCTTGCGAAGCCTATTTTGGCAACGGCTTCACCCAGCGGGTTGATCCCTTGAAACCCAATTCTGAAATTAACAGGAAATTTGGCCCCGGCGTTGGTACTGGGTGGTTCAGGTGTTTTTACAGTGAGACTTTGAGGAGCTCGATATGCGAAGGGGGTAGGATCCGAATGGTTCCAGAGAGGATTTTAATGTCCAAAGGGGGAGAGAAATTGGAGAGAGTGATCGGCAGGGGAGAAGATGAAGAGTTACCGAATTTTGAAGCTGGTGCATTTGAAATTGAGGTCAGTGATAGATCGAGGAATGGCAAAAAGCTGGTGGATGACAAGTTCTTGAATAAGTATGTTCAAGAAGGTGAGATTGAGAGGCACACGATGCGAGGATTGGTTGAGTCGATTCGGCTGCTTGATTCCTCTGAATTCACTTGCTCTGAGGTTAGCTTTCTTTCTTTGCATCTGGGTTTTGGTTAGATGTGCTAAAGCTTCAATCTTGGGATTTAAGTTTGTTGTTTGTGATTGTATTTATGAAGGGGTTTAGTTCTTTGATATTTTATGTTAATTAACTGTTCAATGATTGGATATGTTGGGAAGAATCTGCAATTAATGATATTTGAATCTTTCTGTTCTAATATGGATAGATTTGAGTGATGTAGATGTTCCTGGTAATAGGGAATCCCATCCAAGTGGCTGTTAGGTGATGAAGAAAATTAGATGCTGTCTTGGACTGAAGTGTTTGATTAAATATCAAATTAAATTTGCATTTATTTCAGATCCTGAAGTTGTAAAGTTTACGACCGAGTTACTTAGAGAAGCACATGAAATCTGGTGATGAATGGTAGGGGATATAAGGGGTTTGATCCGAGAATATGATTGATTTTCTACATTTTACATGTAAGTTGTCGGCCTTCCCTTTCCTTCAATGGTATTCTGCAGAATAGGTAAAAAGTGACAAGTTCATAAGTTCAATCATGCATTTTTCTGTACAAAGTGAAATTTATGTAGAGATATGTATTAAGAAGAGCTCATGATTTAGGGGATGTCTCCCCATTCTTTGAATTGTTCAATATTTGGTTAATTCCTGGGATGGTTACCTTAATCTATGAAGATAATTTTATGATATCAAGACCTACGCAGTAGGATCTAAGCAATTGAGAAAAGAAATATATATCTCTTTCTTTCTTGAAATTGAACCTGTAATTATTATTATTATTTTTTTTAAGGGTGATACTCATTGTATCTGCTCTACTAATACTCCCTTTCCCTTTTTGGGTATATGACTTAGCTTTGTTTTCTAAATTATTTCCTATTTATTTCAGTGGGTTGAGGAGCCAACACTTTTGGTCACGCGTTATGAATATGCAAATGTGTTTCACACGGTTACAGACTGGTATAGTGCATATGTTGCTTCCAGGGTCACTGGCTTGCCAAATCGACCTCATCTGGTGTTTGTAGATGGCCATTGTGAGGTACAGCTTTTGTTAACTTTATGTAACATAGTGCTGTATATGTGAGATGCCATGAACATTAGCTAATACTGCTGTTCTTAATAGTCTTACGCATAATTGCAAGAGTTAAAAAAAAAAAAATCTAAGTCAAAAAAGCGATATGTTAAGAGTACTTAGGCAATTGATTTGCCAGAAAAGTAAGTCCTGGTTTACTCAGTGTGGAGGATTAAGTATGGTAAAAATATAGCTCTCTAAGAACATCAAACCTTTTCATCTTCCTTCTTTTTCCCTGGCAAATAATCAGCAAATTTTTTTTTTACAATTTGCTTCTCTCTCTCTCTCTCTCTCTCTATATATATATATATATATTTTTTTTTTTTTTTTTGTGGCAAAAGCAAGAAATTTGTGTTGACAAGGACCAGGACGAGACCTGCAACTCTTAATTGACAATTTAACAAGATGCAACACGCACCTATATGTCAATGCATCACTTAAAAATTTCACAAGTTGTGTATATTGAACTATTCACTTTTTGCCGGAAAACTTAAGAATTAGCAGCCATTAAGCATCGTGCTCATTCTTGTTATTTCATTGATCAAATTCGACACTCATACTGATGGTTTCTCCATTTTCATATGTTTTCAGACTCAGCTGGAAGAAACATGGAGAGCATTGTTTTCAAGCCTTAATTATGCTAAAAATTTTAGTGGTCCAGTTTGTTTCCGCCATGCAATCCTCTCCCCACTGGGGTATGAAACTGCTCTATTCAAGGGACTAACAGAAATGATAAACTGCCATGGAGCTTCTGCGCATGATCTGTGGCAAAATCCAGATGATCAGAAGACTGCTCGACTGTCTGAGTTTGGGGAGATGATACGAGCATCCTTTGATCTTCCACTGGATAGGCACCACATTTCTAAGCCAATCTCTGGTCATAATGTCCTCTTTGTACGGCGTGAGGATTATCGAGCTCACCCACGTCATGGTGGTAAGGTACAAAGGCGACTTAGCAATGAACAAGAGGTTTACGATTCTGTAAAGAACTGGGCTTCAAAGCAATCAAAATGTAAATTAAATGTAATCAATGGACTCTTTGCACATATGCCCATGAAAGAACAAGTCCGAGCCATCCAAGATGCTTCAGTCATTATCGGTGCTCATGGAGCAGGGTTAACTCATATGGTCTCCGCAACACCTGGAACAGTGATTTTAGAGATAATTTCTAGCGAATACAGAAGGCCGCATTTTGCTCTGATTGCCGGATGGAAAGGGCTGAAGTACCATCCTATATATCTCAGTGGGTCATACGCTCATCCTCCAGTGGTGCTTGAAAATCTCGAAAGCATTTTGAGGAGCCTTGAATGCTAGAGCAGTTAACCGTCAGATTCTCGGTTTTATTCTTCTAATTATTCATTGATGGAAGAAGTGTGATAGATGCCACGACTAACCTCACTGATACACGGGTTATGTAAATTGAAAACAGAGCATCAGTCAGAAACAAGAGAATTCGCCAAAAGGATTGCCATTGACAATGGGCAGAGATGCTGTACGTGGAAACCCGAAGGACCTTTGATTATGAGCACTATGCAGAATGGCTTCTGGATATGTTACACTTGAGGTTTAGATTGTTGTAAACATGGAGCTGATAACCTGCTAAAGAACTTTGTAAACAATTTTCAATGTAGCTTGAGAATTTCACATGCCAAAGAGCAATTCTTTTGACCATCCTTTCTTGTTAACTTCAATTCTTTCAAACATTTTACATTAAAAAAAAATTAAATAAATAAAGATAAAGTGCTGAAGTGAACATGGCATTGTTTTAAAAGATTCGCTTTACCTTCACTCTTGTAAAGGCTTGAAGCAAGTGGTTTTGTTGTTTTATTATGCTTTTGATTTGTAAACATTTGAAGTTTGATGATTTATCCATTTTAGAATCTTCAAAAATTGTGTCAAACAATCAATTTGTTATGCAATTTCGAATCCAAATAGGATTGGCCAAATACTCATAAGGAAAATCTCATCTTCTTCTTCCCTTTTTTAAACTTTAATTTAATAATAATGCGTGTGTGTATATATATAAAAGGTGCAGGAGATGGATCCTACATAAAATACTGGTGTCTCCGTTAGAACTAGGGCCAACAAATGAAACCAGCACTGGTTTCATGTGAAATAATGTGAGGACACCCTTCGCAATTGCTTCCCACGTGAGACCGTCACGTTGAAAATTACTCCTAGTCATTCTCATCTAGTTTATACAAACTACCTTAAAAAGCTTGGCCAAATGTAAAGCAGGAAAAGCACAGAAAGCGCAAGAATTTAGTAAAACAGACAACCAGTGAACGAGAAATCATTGCGTTCCTACGAATTTGGGTTATCCCAAAACTCTCTCCGAATGGAACTTTTGTTTTCTCAGAAACACCAACAAAAACCCAAAAAGAGGATATGTGAATGGTTATCCCAATTCTCCTCAACATCCTCCCACAACAACAACTACTCTTCTTGTTCCATTCCCTATTAACGCAAGATCAATAGGGAAACAAGAAAGATCCAAATTGGAGAATTGAGGATCTTCCTCTCAACGCAATCATGCCTGCGGAATCTCAATCTCCGGATTCCGTTCAAGGGAAAGACATGGTTGTTGTGGTGAGGAATGTTGATGACAAGGAGAGGAATAATAATAATAATGTAAAGATGAAGACATCCGGTTCTTCTTCGAATTTGAAGAAGCTTGTTAAGAAGGTTGTGAGGAGCAGCTCTATGAAGAATTTATTCAAACCCAAGAAACCTCGTACCCCCGTCGACGTTGTCCAAGAAACGAGGTCCCTTTTGTTGTGCCTGGATAGCGCAGAGGGACCAAAGCAAGAAGAAAAGGTTAATTTCTTCGGCATTCCTTTTAGATTGATCTATCTTTTTGTCCATGCATGTTCTATGTCTTTGCCATGTGTGGAGATTGTTGACGGAATTTGACACAAGATGTGGAAGTTGAATTGCTTGAATGGATGAAGCATTTTTATTTTATGTTGATGTTTTCTAATTCCATTTTTTTTTTTTAGTTAGTTTTTGTCAGCCTTATTTGCAGCATCAATACTCAATCTGTTATATAACACTGTCTGTTTTCTGAATCAAGCAATTAAATCTCATGTGGCCCCAAGTCCTTGATTGTAATGATGTACCATGTCGCTGCATAGATTGCAGAAGTATGAGAATTTAACTATCATTCTTTGATCAGTGCTAGAAGTCAGAAGATATGCCTAGACGCATTTGTTTTTATTCTTTGATCATCATAAACTTGTCTCTTATAGATCGGAAGAGCGTCTGGATGTATAAGCTATGTTTAATACACACAATCTTAATAATATTAATTAATCTGTGCTGGTTCATGTTTCTTGATTGTTTATGCATCCTGGAGAAATTAGTGTATCATAAATTTTTGCAGTCATGTCAATTAATAATTTAGCAAATTTTGGAATTTAAAATTGAGCTTTTCTTGTAGTTGACCAAATTAGATGTTCTTATCGGGGAGATAAAATCAATTCTTTATGGTGTTGCTGAATCTGAACCTGTCCAAGAAGCTTGCCTACAATTCACGAAAGAGTTCTTTAAAGATGATACATTTCGAGTTCTTATTTGCTGTCTCCCAAAATTAAATTTGGAGGTGAGCAACACAATTACCTCACAAGTTTTGTGGATATAAATACACAAGTCTTCAAGTCTTGGAATTGACCTAATTCATTTGGAATCAACATAGGCTGTATCTTTATCCTTTGTTCTTGTTGCTTATCATTAAAAATAATGTCTTACTTTTAGGCTCGTAAGGATGCCACACAAGTTGTTGCAAATTTGCAAAGGCAACAGGTTAATTCACGGCTGATAGCTTGTGATTACTTAGAAGCCAATCTGGACCTTATGGATCATTTGATACCGGGGTGAGCTATCATGCCGTTCTTCTAAAATTCTGAATGATGATTTGTTGTGATGCGTATTTTTGTTGCTGAAATGTTTGTTGGTATTTCTATTCTTTAATTTTCAATTGGAGCCAATGGAAGTGAAACATGTACTTTATTAAGCTAAAATCTTGTGATAGCAGTAGAAGCATTAACTAGCTGCAAACTTGTTATACAGGATGGATCCTAAATTTGTATGAGTCGGTTGAGTATTAAACTGATCCATTGTTCTTTTGATAGTCTCTCTTGTCAGCTTTGGGTGTCTAATTGATTTTACAGACTTGCTTTAGAAATCACAAGGACTAGCTCATGCCAAATCGGTCATGCTAGTCCTTTTACTGAAGTGAAACATTACTGGAAATCAACTGAATTCCATCCACATTATAATGAGACTAGCAAAAATTAACCCACCGGATGTTGGTTTCCCAAGGCCGTTGTTACTTTAAGTCACACATAAGTAACCATGTGATAAAATAAAGTTACAAGCAGCTATATTTATTTTTAAGATCACAAGTAACTGTGTTTATTTTTCAGTGGCCCGAATGTTGATTTAGCCTGTACCTCATGTTTCTTCCTGTAGGTGTGAAGATCCAGAGATTGTTTTGCATTATGGATTAATTCTAAGGGAATGTATAAGGCATCAGATTGTTGCAAGGTAAGTATTCGACGAGAAAATTGATGAGAAATTCCATTAGCTAGGGACTAAGTATCTTCTAGTGCAGGCAGTTTTTTCATTTCCCCTTCAACTTTTTATTCTTTCCGAATGTAGAAGTATGGGCTTGTTTATGACTTAATAATTGGTTTACAGATACATATTGAATTCAGAACATACCAAGAAGTTTTTCGACTACATGCAACATCCAAATTTTGATGTTGCTTCCATTGCTGCATCTACATTTAAGGTTAGTCACGCTTATAGTTTCTATCACTTTTTAGCTTTACAAGCAGGGCAATCTATCTCTGGTTAATATCAGAGAATTCAGTGCATTTCCTTTTCTATGTAGTTCATTCAGCTTAGTTTTTAGTGTTTTTTACTATATTTGCTGAGTTATCTGTGATCTCAGTGACTATTTCTTTTGGTAATTGTTGGGAATCGTTATGTTAAGGAAGCATTTTTGCCATCTTGTTCAATCCTTAAAGCTTTCTTTATCTGTTTTATTAGGAGCTCATGACAAGGCATAAATCCACAGTTGCAGAATATCTCATGGAAAACTATGTTTGGGTATGTTTTCTTCTGGTGGGTGAAATCCTTGGACTATTTTGGGGAAAAGGCAGATTTTCATGTTCTAATTAGAATTTACTCTTTATTGCGACTTTCATAAATATTTTTTATGATCATGTGTTGAATAGTCTACTGACATTTCCTTGCTGTCTTTTTTCCCCCAGTTTTTCAATGAATTCAACTCAAAATTGCTCGAATCTACCAATTATATAACGAGAAGAAACTCCATCAAGGTAAAAAGAGAGTGGCTGAAAATTTTATTAAGAGAAAGAAGAATGATCTGTTACTGACAATCACCGTTACCTTTCAGCTTTTGGGAGACATTTTACTTGATCGTTCAAATTCAAATGTGATGATACGTTATGTCAGCACGATGGAGAACATGAAGATTCTTATGAATCTTTTGAGGGTAAATTCATGTTTACATAATTATGAATCCAAACAGAATACTTTTCATTTTCCGCCAGTTGTATTCTGTGGGATTATTTCTATTTAGCTTATTTCACTAGAAGACAGACTTCTTAGCAATTTTGATCATCAAACATGAAAATCAGTCTAAGAAAATCAAAACAAAATTTCAAGTGTCTGCTTGCGATGAAAATTTTACCTTGCAGGAGTCAAACAAGAACATCCAGATTGATGCATTCCACGTATTCAAGGTTTTGCATCCAACATTTGATAACAACATCCTAGGATACTCTTCTGTGTTCGAATGTTCACTCTTTTTATCTGTGCTTGCAGCTTTTTGTAGCCAACCAACAAAAACCTGCCAACATTGTCAACATACTTGTTGCCAACAAAAGCAAGCTCCTCCGCTTCTTTGGTGGCTTCAACTTGGACAAAGGTAACTTATTTCTCGAACTTTGACAGATAAAAAATAATAATAATTTAAAAAAATCACATACTTCTAAAACGAAGGAAACTCAAAACTCTGCATTTGATTAATTTGTAGAGGATGAAACTTTTGAAGCCGACAAAGCTGAAATTGTGAAACAAATTACGGAACTTCAACCAACAACGCCAAATGTCCGCTCTGGAGAACTGTTTAAACATAGCGTCTAGGATATTTTTGTAAGTGATTGTCTGCAGCTTTTCAAGCCTTTTTTTTTTTTTTTGGCTTTCTAGTTGGGCAGGAAATTCATTTGTTGTGCTAAATGTGGCATTGCATTATGCTAACTTTTTATGCTGATAATCAATGCAATTACTGTTCTTTTGAGAAATTCGAGAAAGAATCAAGAAAAGAAATGATAGAATCTGCAAGATTTTGTATGACCTGTACAGCGTGCTTACTTTATGATGGCTTATAGGCGGCCCAAGGCATAGTCGTCTTCCTTTATGATTGCATCGCACAGCCGTTTTGGCAAGAGATCTCTTGTATGGCAAGCAAGAAGCAGAGAGGAACTAAGAGCATCTCATGCTCGAACTTTAAAACTGTAAAAATTGGCCACTTTTCCATCCCATTGGAGAACATCACTTCAAAATGGTGTGATGAACAGTTTCACTCCTCAAAGATGCCATTTTAGCGTCCTGAATTTCTTTCCATTTTGCCTGTCAATTCTGAATATGCATGCCCTTCTTATGTTAAAATGTAGATATACATTTTGATGTGTGATTATGTTAACTGATTTTTCCGCTTTGGGAGGGCTGCATGGTTTTTTAAATTCTCTAAGGAGAATCGCGTCCCGTAAGAGTTGAACCAAACCCTCAACCTAGGAGTTAAGACTCCATATTTGGTTTGCAACTCCTAGTACTACTTGGTAGACGATACATTTTGAGATGGTGCTAATTTTGACGTAAATGTTGTACCATTGTAACGTTTTGGTTGAAAAATGATTTAAATCCTACCGCACAACCGAGGTTTTCTAATGAGCTGGCTCCTTATAGGCAGCCAAATTACCAACCAAAATCAATTAAAGAGTTTCAAGGAGTTAGATCTAGCTCATTAGAAATTTACTCTCATAAACTCATTGTTTCAAGCCTGCTATGGCATAATTGTTCATGAGAATTCGGCATAAGTTTCTACTTCTTCTATCATTGCCCACATTAATTTCCTCCTTTTGTGAAGATATTATTAAGAGTTGTGCCATTTGAACAAAAATACAAAAAACATTTTGAACAAAATTGGTATATGACAGAATCTTATTTTTCAACCAATCACATATCGTTACATTAATGATAATCACATGAGTCACATGTCCTTTCTGTCACACTTGTCTATTTTTGTCCAATTAGATTATATTAGAATTATTCTATTATTAAGTACTAGGTTTCTTTAGCTTTGTCATCTTGTAAGTTTGGAACCCACAAATTGCCATCCAACAGAACTCCCGCCACGGCCCCAAGATATATTTATTTGGAGAGGACAGATAAAAGAGAAATGACATAGCTTATTTACGGTTTAACATTGAAAGCTTCTTTGCAGTTTTAACTTTGCGTTCCACATTACTCCCACTTCATTATCCACTTGAACTGAAATATAAAAGGTGGGCAGGTGAATGTTTCGAGTTCTTGGGTGTTATTAACTCATTATTTCAAAACAAAAGCTAGTCGAATCTACATACTTCACAAAATACAATTTCGCAAAACCAAATTAAGTACTTCACATAACTCCTAATACTCCAAGAGTACCAAAGACGGACTTCAAACCAATGGAGAACCCACATATGTATTCAAGGGCCTCAATTTAACAATACACCGGGCCTTTAGATCTACATAATGGTTCTTGATCTCATCAAGAAGGACGGAGGATATATCAGCTCTTGGTTTCATCAAGAAGGATGGAGGAGGCACTCATGGAGTACCAAAAACTACGTAAAAGGTTGCTTTGGGGCAAAAAAATAAAAAGGAACTCCTCATAAGATCAATGCCATTACCCAAAGAAAATGAAGAGCGGTCTAATTCCTGAAAGTTGTAAAAATCGAAAAAGCCGAAAGTACATGAGTATAACATAGTTCTCCACAAAAATTAATTAGCATGACAGTTCAAAAGTTACATCCACTTCTCAGCCAAGGGAAACTGTGAAGGCAAATTTGTAAAGTATAACTAACAAGATAGCATTTTGAATGGGAGAATGTCTAAAGTTTAGGCAGCACCACTGGCACCCTTTCCTTTCTTCCTCTGGAGTTTCTTCATGTAAAACTCCAACTCTTTGCCTTCCAAAATATATCTAGAAAAATCAATTCCATAATGTCAGGTTAAAAGGATCGTTAAAAAAAAAAAAAAAAGAAAAGAAAAGAAAAGAAAAGAAAAGCTGAATCAATTAGTATATATCAAATAGAGTCAATACGGAATAAAATTATGGCCGCCAAACAAAGCTATCATGCACGCATGCTTATCAATCATCCACATCAGAGGAACACAAGAAGGAAATAAAGATATGAATTTCCCATGCTACCAAGTTGGACAGAAACTAAACTTATAAAACCATTCTGTTGTTATTTTAATTGCCTTCCCAATTGAAAATTTTTACGAGCACAGTTACCAGAAATTTTGCTAAGGAGATAGATAAGGCTCCTATTAAGGAGATATATGGCTACGTGGTGGAAATCTAATGAAAGCAGCCCCCCTGTTGGTAGGCCGCTTTTGTTAGATTTCCGCCACGTAAGCCATAAGGCTCCTTAATAGGAGATAAGGCTCTGTAGGTAAGGCTTTGTAGCCGGATTGCAGTTACCAGCATCCATTCTAAAGAAAAGAGTGTGAGCACTGTTTTATATCTGTTAAATTATGAAGAGTGGGGGAACAAATTATTTTGCCCTTTGATAACTCAGTGGCCATTAGATGGCAAGAATATAGATGACTACGTACCCATCGGCACGGCCACACTGTCCAGGGCGTGAAGAGATTGCAGCTAATAGACGGCCACTGCCAAATTGCTCCTCAACGTGAGGGTCAAGCTTGCGATCCTGTTGACGCTTTTCAAGTTTTCTCAGCACGTGGTTGCTCTTCTTCGACTCTTCAGCAGCAGCATCAGTATCCTAATTAAATCCCATTAAACAAACATTATCGAAAAGCTTTAAAGAGATATTCTTCATTAGTCATTGTAACAAAACCTGTGCACACAATTACATCACTCTTTATTCCCTTCCCATCTTTAAATCATGATGACAAGTCATTCCATACACCTCCATACAGGATCAGTTACTTTCTTACTTTGCCCCAGTTACGATATAAAAGACCCCAGCTTAGATATCACCAATATTTTCAACATCAAGCAAACAATTTAACTATTTTGCCCCAATTATATCCAATGAAATAACAATGGTTCATTGCTTGTCAGAGATGTCTGCCATGATGCCTCCAAATGCACTAGCATAGCTTTATTAACGGTCTCAACACATCACAGCACCAACATATATCAAGCTACTTATATGTACCTAATCATATTACTTGTGGAGAAAAATGCAGTTGGTTAGCATATAAGAGGGACGACGCTCTGCTTGTCTAACAAAAAATTTCCCCCCCCAAAAAAAAAAAAAGGCACAGTATCCACCAGGTCAAGGGAAAAGAAGAATAGTTCAGTACTTCTCCTTCCTTCTTGGCAGCTGTTTTCTTCTTGCGACCGATGTCAACTCCATAGTGCTGGAGGTACCACTGCTTGAATGGTGCAGCATCAACTTGAACAATGGCACCCTTCACCAATGTCTGGGTCCTAACCAACTCATTGTTTGATGCATTATAAACAACATCGAGTATACGGGTTTTCCGGGTTACAGCTTCACTACCCCAAGAGTAGTTCCCAGTGTCCAGCCTCAAAGCACGCCATTTGACATTACCTCCACGGACCCTAACCCTCCTTACTGTCTTGTTACTCGACAATTTAGTATTTGCTGGTTGCCTACCGAGCTCATACCTTAAAACAAACAATATATACAAATTAATCGAATAACAAAATTCACAGTCCATGGGAACCCACAAGCACAAAACTAATTCCTAAACGTAGCAACGTATCAATCAGAATTGATAATGCTAAACGCAGAAAAATCTAAATGTAATAATAAGTCACGTTTACTTTCTCTTCTTCCTCCAAGCTTTCTTCTTGCCTCCGGTGGCTCGCTTCTTGTGCATCGAATCACGAGAAATACCTGCATTTGTACAAACATGCCAACAGTCATATTTTCCAGAATGTGAATTAAGAATATTACAGTAAATAAGCCATTTTAACATATCAGAATTAAAAAGTGATCAGTTACCCATGGTTGCAAGTGGTGGTTTCTAGCGTTCCGGCGAGTCCAGTAAGAGAGAGACGGCGGAGCAACTGCAGCACGAAGAGAAACCAGACATCCCACTTAAAAAGCCCTAGTTCTTTTAATTACATTAAAGTCCTCTTGGTTTAGACAAACGGCGTCGTTCGGTTTGTTTTTATTTCCCTTAAAATATGTCCTTTGCCGTCTTTACAAGTTTCTTACAAGCATAGAAATTTCACTCAAGATCACCAAACTCAGTGATCTCTTACATACTTATTACTTAGGACTTTTTGGTTAGATTTATAAAATTAATTTATAAATGAGAATTTATAATGAGTAGAAATAAATGGTGGAGATTTAATTGAAATTTGAAATGTGTGGTGATTGTTAAGTAGTTGTCAAATCAACAGTCAAATCATAATAGGTGAATTTATAAATTGTAAAAATAAAAAATACCAAACAAGCTCTGAGTTACAATTTGCTTCAATTCGATACCCCATTTTCCCGCTGAAAATAATCCACTATTTCGTCTTTTATCCTTCTCAAATTATAATCAGTCTTTCTTAATAATTTTCTTATATGTATCTATTTAGTAAATATTGTTATTAGTGAACAAAATAATCAAAGTAAAATAATAACTAAATGAAGGAAGAATATAAGAAAATTGCACTTAAATGTTATTTTTCTAACAACATTTATTAAACTTTTTAAACATTATGAAAATAAGAAAGGGATTATATTTATAGGACAGAAAGAGTGCCTAAGCATTTGATTTTATTGAATTTGTGATCAAACTAATGAAATTTGATCAATGACCTTCCGCGATATAAAAATAGCACACTGCACACCAAAAAATCAAATTATAAATTATAATTACTAGTACACCCCTTCAATGGAGTGAAATTTAACCATAAAATTGTAAAGAAGGTGGTTTGTAAAAGAAAAAAAAATAATTACAAAGAGATATTTATCTAACATAAATGTGAGGCATGTTTAGTTCGTCATCTTATATTGATTGTTTTGTGAACCATGAAACCACTATTTGGATATACACGACTAATTTAAAATGATCAAGTAAGGCATGTGTCACATGATGATAAAAATATCTCTGTAGAATTAGTCAAAAGAAAATTTTGTATTTTTAGGGAAGAAAACTCCATACTGTCTTGCTTTTTGGCCCCAAAAATGGTTGCTCTACCAAAAAGGCCTTGGTACCCTGCAAGAAATGGGTTAGTTTCACAAATCATTCTCAACCTTTGAGTTATAAATCGATTGAGTTCTCAATTTTTTTCAACGTCTTGGATCACCAATATTTTATAAATTCGTATAATAGGTCTTTTCTGACGGATTCCGTCAAAATTGTCATTAACTTTCCAATAAAATTACCGTTATACTCTTTAACTTTTTAATTTTAAAAACAAAATATTTAAAAATATTTAAAAAAACCCCATCCCATCCCTACCCTCATCCCTCTTCTCCCGCCAGAAAATGGGGTGATTCACCCACCCTCTCCCCAAAACGCTGCCATTTCTGACAATTGTTTCCGGCGGCCAAAATTGGAGGGGAGTGAATCCCTGCATCTTTTGCTAGAAATGGCAACATTTAATGTTGGCAGCATTTTTGTTATCGGAAACGACAACAAAACAGTAGCCAAAATGAGGGGTGAATCCCCCAACCTTCTGCCGAATGTTGCAGATCGGAAGAGCACACTTTTGGGGAGCCAATGAATCTCCCATTCAACATTTTTGCTATCGAAAACGGTAGCGTTTGAGCAAAATTAGGGGGGTGAATCCTGGGATAACAATATACTCTGACCCGACTGAATACCTGCGGTGCTCTGATCCTAATGGGGCGCAGAAAAATACCGCCCAGCAGGTTAGCGGGTGTAGATTGGGGGCACGATCTCGCTGACCCGCCATGGGTTATGGGGGCGGGGCAGATCAAGCTCGCTCCAATCCGTTTAATTTAGAAAAAAAATTACAAAGCCCAAATCCCTAATAAGTTGGCAATAGAAAGAAAGGCTTGAGAAGAAGCTATCAATTACCCTCAAATCCAATTCCCAAATGAAACTTCAAAAACCCATCTTCAAAGTTTGAAGAAATTACCTAAAAAAATTAAAAAAAATAAACGGGGCAGTTTATTGCCCAGGACCGACCCAAGCCTGACGTAAAATAGTCGGGGCGCGCGGTACCTAGCGAAGCGGCAAATAATCTTATTGGGTTGGGTCGGGTTAGGTCGCCCAAGGTATGGCCAATCCGCCTCGAACCCTATTTGCTACCTACTGTCATTTTCGGCAGAAGGTGGGGGGGACGGGGTTCACCACTCCTCTGTTTTCAGCCTCTGGAAATGGCAGTATTTCAAAAGTCATTTCCAAGGGCAGTTCTTGGGAGGGAAGAGGTGGGGGTGCTTTCTATTTTTCTTTAATATTTTACTAAAATTCTCACCCCGTGCGTTGCACGGGAGAACAAAAAAAGTTAAAAAGTAAGAAAAACACTTATAAATCTAAAATTGGCTCAAACTACAAACTAAAATACTTAGAACTTTAATTAATCAAATTCATATGAATGTAGAAATTGAAATAGAAAATAAGTAGAAATTACCATACTATTGAGGAATACTTACAAAGAATTCCCATTCATATTCCTTTGTATATAAGCAAAGGAATTTACATGAATATAATACACGACTATTAAAAAGGGAATATACCTACAAAATGAATAAAGAATGATGAAATTAAAATAATTGAATTCTGGAAGCGTAAATTACTTAGAAATAGTGCAAAACATACCATGAAAATGAATTGAATGTTTATCAAATCTCCCAATATTCAACACCAAAGAGTCATCTATAGCATCCTAAGTAAGTCTGACATTACGACCAACGAAAAACATTACTATGAAAGAATTATTAATTGTGATAATGATAAATTGACAAAAATAAAAGTAACCCTTATATTAATAAGAAAATATATATGTACGATAATAAGTTAATAATACCTATTAATTGATCAAAGGTTCCCTTTGAGTTTATCACACCTAATAAATACACATAAACAGTTATATCAATAAAATGTAGAAAAAGCCCTCAGATAGATTTAAAAAGAAAACTAAAATGTCATAAACTTTCTCAAATACATGTTATTTTATTACTTTTTCTTTACAATGGAAATGAAAACTAAACATGCAATAAGAAGATACCTGAGAAGAGTAGCCTACTGGTAATATGAAACTATTATCATAACAATCAACCGGCAACCATAGCTGTTAAAATAAGAAAATAAAGAAAAAGATGTTAGAAACATCCAAAGAAAATTAGCTAACAGCTTAAATAAACATAAAATAATTTTACAACACCTAACTCACCAATTAAACTAATCCAAATTATTGAAACTTCTTTATAAACTATGTTGACGGTGGAATTTGTAATACTACCATCAATATCACAAATAGCAAATCGTAATCCAGTCCAATTTATCAACCTTGAAACCACTACATAAAGCTGGCCATGATGAGGACAGGTTTCATTAGAAGAACACCAACATTGGACAGAGATCGACCTTGACTTTTGCTAATAGTCATCGCGTAAGACACCGTCAATGTAAATTGCCTCCTTTGAAAAGTAAATGGTAGTCTAATATCAGATGGCGTAAGAGTCATCTTTGGAATGAAAAACCTATATCCAATGTTAGCCCCAGATAAAATTTCAGCCTCAAGTATATGATCTCCAAGTCTTGTGATTATAAGTTTGGTCCCATTACGTAATCCAACCGAGTGATCTATATTCTAAAGTAGCATAACAAGAATACCAACTTTTAATTTCAATTCATGATTTGGAGAGCCAGAACATCTAATTCTATTTAGAAACTCAAGAGTATGCAGTTGATGTATCATATCATTCTCAGAATCAGTTCTACATATAGCATCAGAACTCAAATAAGTTCTCAATTCTGTTTGAGCCTTTGAAACCATATACTCGTTAACTTTCTCAACAACATCAACAGTAGCTGCAAGCACAGCCCTACCTTGTAAATACGAAGAATTATCACATGCAGATATAAAACCAGGGTATGTACTATTTACTATTGCAGCAACTGGATCGTCTGATTGACGAATCAACAAATCATCTGGAATCTCTATCAATGATGTCTTATCATTATCATCACCAATTTTCCCATCACCGACACTTAGAATCCACTTAGCAAAATTTTTCAACTCAATACAATCATCTTCTCCATCAGAATCCTGTAGTCTCATGTTTTTGATTAACTTCAAAACATTACAGAAATTCCATAAGAGGATGAGTTCAAAGCTGCATGTACAACATCTTGTTGAGAACTCTTTGGAATCACATGTAATATTTGTTTAAAATGTCCACCAAAAACAATTGTTTTTCCACCAAATGGTTGTTCCATACTCAAAGGATTCTTAAACCGTAGAATATCACGCATAGTTCTATCCAAAACCTCAAAAAAAAATTTATTCATCATAGGAGCTTCATCTCAAATAATTAGTTTTGTCTCCTCAATTAGTTTGGCGAGTGGACTTCCCTGTTTAATATCGCAAGTGGAATCCTCAGTTGCATTAAGTGGTATAGCAAACCTAGAATGTGTTGTTCTTCCACCAAGAAGAAGTAAAGAAGCTATTCTACTCGATGCTACATTCAAAACAATTTTACCCCTTGATCTAATTGCAGCTGACAATGTTTTCTAGACAAATGTTTTACTTGTACCTCCATATCCATATAAAAAGAAAAGACCACTACAATTAGAATCAACAACATGCATAATGGTAATATAAACATCTTTTTGTTCATCTGTTAGCTTGGAGACAAAATAGAGATGTTTACTTGCTAATGCAACTTTATCATATTGCATCTCTTCATTAATTAGACTATTTTGTAAACCTAAAAGGTAAGTATCTTCAGGATAAAGCATTGAATCATAGTCCATTAGGCTTTTCCCTCTATTACGCAATGACTTTTCAACTTCAACCAAACTATAACTTTTAACTTCATCATCAGTCATCTAAAGATCTGAAATATATAACAAAAATCAACAACAAATAATATATATATATATAGAAAGTATAATAAAATATCTCCAAAAAAAACAAATAATATTAAAGGCAAAGATGGAAAAAGAATAAGAGAATTAGTTAAGAGATTATTACTTTGCTAGTGTAAAAGTCTATGATGTGTATACAGTATACCATGAGACATGCATTTCCAACACATTTCCCACACAACATCGGGCCTCGATAGACTGTCAGATATCAATAAAGTCAAAAAAGATTTCACAATGAATAAGCAAAACCCCATTGACTTGCCTCGGTAATGCCATCTATATATTCCTTGTCATCATCAAGTAACCCATGGGTACAACATGCCTCTCTAAATGTATCATACTGGTTACCATTAACAGTTTTCCGATCTCTCATAACTCTTAGGGCCACAAACAACACTCAAAAGTATTCTCAAGTAATATTTTTCCACAGTTTTTGGACGAATGAAATACAGTCTTTCAATAGACATGCCACGCTATCTAGGAACCCATTATGTTGATTGTTGCTTCCTAACAGACTTATTAGGAAACTCAACAAAGGTTAAATTTTCAGCTTCATGATACTTTTTATGAGCATTAGACCAGGCTACAAACTTGCTTTCATTGACAGTAGGACGATTGAATATATCATTAATTGAATCTCCTTCAGAATATATAACAGTTTGCTCATCGGGGAGATGAAAACTCAACCTCTCAACAGGAATATCCCTATACTGAATGTTAAACCCAAATATACGCCAAACTGCTTCACATGCAAAAATATAATGACAATCGTAGTACATATTGATCTCATCAACATCTTCTTCTGGAGCTTTATCAGTAGTACTACAAAATTTCACAGTAATTCGATCATGACCCTTATTGATATACTTAAAAAGGAATTTAATTGCTCTTGACTGATTACACCACTCCACATTTATATGAGCTTTATATTTCAATAGCAAATAACGATTATGTGGAATGACATAGTATTGTCAAGTTAGATACCATTTTTGTTGACTTTGCTACCATTGTCCCGACGTCTGTAGATTAGATATCCACTATCATCGATCGTGTAACGTTTAGCAAATCTTTTGGGAAAGTGTTTGGTACAAAGACTATTTACAGTATATGGAGATTATTTAAGTGTCCACATGGGCCATGCATCATCAAATCCTTCACTTGAGCAAAATATCTCTCATCTTTTTCATCTGGTATCTCAACTGATATATATTTATCAAACTCAACATGAGATGGGCTCTTGTCCTTTTTATCAAAAAACAACAAAAAGTGGGCATGAGGTAATCCTCGTTTTTGAAACTCTATTGTGTAAATAACTGCTTAAAGATTACATATAAAAAATTATTAAAATATTAAAAAACATGAAATATATTTCAAATAACATCACAAGCAACTTTTTTAATGATAAAGTATATTGATATATTAGTATTACCTGCCTTCACTTTGCCAAAGACCTTATTTTTTTTAGGTCTTTGATAAGATGATCTAACTTTATCTTGAAAATCCTGCATATTATATCTGTACGATCTTCCGGTCTCAAACCTCTTTTCTCAACAAACCGAGCAATCTCGGGCTATTTGGATTACATGTGAATGTGAGAAACAAATCAGGATAGCCCATCCATCGACAAATAGCCATTGTATCTTGATAATTTTGAATATGGTATCGTGCACTACCAGTGAAAGACTTAGGTAGAACTACACGTTTCCCTAATTTTGAAGGATCTGTTTCACCACGCCCAGCAGCATCAGCTAAACCACTATATATTTCGCATCTCAATTCTTTCTGATAAGAACGAATGAATTGCAAACGTGATGACTCTATCATTGTGTAGCCATCAACAATAAACTGTTGAAAGAGTCTTCTTGATGATAAGATATAATAGGATTCTTTATCCCATTCCTACAATCTAAAAGCAAAAAAATCTTTCATGCTAACTATTTTTCTTCCAACAGAAGAAGATCATGTTCGATTATGCTCTACATTTTCCCTAAACCTATCTTGTCTATATGGAAATAGAATAGGATACTGCAGACAAAAATATGATGGATTTAGCTCATTTATTCGTTGTAAATTGCCAGATCTTGTCTCCAAGATTATATCTTGATCAGCTCGATTCTCCTCAAAATCACCATCAATTACAACCGCTACTTCTTTTTGAAGTGGTAAATTATACTGCCTTCCATCCCTAGCACGCTTCACAATGAGTCTCATTCTAACATTGTCAGAATTAGGCTAGTTGAATCTATCTCTGGCCATTCTAAATGATTTGGCATGGACATTATAAGTATCAAGCATTTTTTGTTCAAATCAGTTACAATGTCCTCGTGTAAGTTGTTTTCACCAAAAGTGTTCCTACGAAAAAATTATAGAAAAAATAAATAAATATTTAGAAAATAGTTCAAAAGAAAATATTAAATGAAAAAATTATACCTTACAGCATTGATCCTATTAGCAATCTCATTCTCAGGATCAACGATTACATTTGAGTAAACTTTGGTACTGAACCTTGAGGGGGCAAGAGACTTCGAATCTTATGGTGATTCTCACCATTAAGCCTAAATATTGGCGGCAATTTGCCTTTGTTGATATCTTTGTCTATTTTTCCTCCCATCGAAGTAAAAGCAAACATGCTGTTATATGAACGGGTATTGGCAACAAAATGTTTACTCTGTTCATCAGTACCAAACATGAAGTCATTAAGGACTTTTGGAGGATCTTTCATTAATGGAAATTTAACCTACCCTTTATTACAACACAAAGAGAACATACGATTTTTTGATTGCCATTGTTTTTCTACTCTTTCCTTGTACCAAAATATTGCACCACAATGTTTGCACAAATACTTAGGATCTCCAATGTATATTCCGAAAAGAAAATAAAGATATATATACACACACAACAAAAAGTCAATAAAGAGACCGATAATAGTATCAACAAAAAATGTAAAAAATAATAATAGAATATATACACACAACAAAAAGTCAATAAAAAGACAGATAATAGTATCAACTAAAAATGTAAAAAATAATAAGAGAATAGTATAGTACAAAAAAAAAATAAAATAAGAACACATACACCATGTCCTACGACGTATAACCAGCCAAAAACATACTTATATGCCTAAAACCTAATTACTTCAAATAACCAAAAAAAAAAAAAATTGCAATCATGCAAATAATATTAAGATACAATTGCTAGAAAAAAAAGTATGTCAAAATTAATTACAAAACCTTACGTATATGACCATGGGAACAACTTTGTCACACAAACATTTAACAAAGAAAAATGTCAAGTATTTTTGCATAGATTACACAAATCAGTTGTAAAAACCGTATATAATCACAATGATATAAAATATAAAAAAAAATAAATAAATCTGAAAATAATATGAATACCTTCATATAAGTTTGAACACTCAATATCATCACCTGTTGCAATAAATATAAAGAAAATAAAATCAACTAATGGTACATATTAAACTTCGATATAAAGAGATCCGCTTCGTATCAAAAAATATAAAGAGAATTAGTTATACCATCAGACAAATTATCAATATTGTCTTCATCATCAGAGCTTGATAATTCACCAATGATATCTTCCAAATTATCAACTGAAACAATTTAATAATAAGATAATTTAGGGAAAAAATTTAAAATAGGAATATGTATAGTAAAGCTTACCATGGGTAGCGCAAACATTATCGAGCATCGGATCACATGAATAACTTGGTCCAGCACCGTTTAAACTATTAATTGATGAAGGGTTATTTGATGGCGAGCTTCAGTAGAAATGACTTATAACTCTGTTAATGCGGTTAATAGAATGCTCGGCATTTGATTCATTGTGACTCATCGAACTTGGAGATATAACGGGATCTTTGACAAATTTGCAACTGTATTCCCATTTGAAGAACTTTTTGAATTTGACAAACGGGATCTTTTTAATTGGTTCTCTGCATTCTCTGGAAAATAAATATAACATATTAAATAAATGCTATGCATAATTAAGACCAATCCATGGAATATATAACAATTTTTGTTTACCGTTTTGATCACGTGGTCGTTCTCTACCATTGGAAATAATTGTAGATCCTGTCAATTTCTTCATTGGACTCCAAAGTATAGAGGAAGAACAGTAAAGTATTCAAAAACCTTTAAAAAAAAAGAACAGTATACATTATTAAAATTCTAGTATTATAATGGCATTAATAAATAGAACAGAAAACATCAAATTAATTAATTATAAAAATTGCTTACAATGCAAGTAGACTAAACTCAACCTACACATATTATGTTGGAATCGTAGCTGGAATAATGAAAACAATTTAATATAACAATAAATAATGCATAGAATTATATAAAATAATATACTACTAACCAACGGCCAAGAGTGAATCTCGAGTTCTGCACCTCCATTCATCAAACGGCGACCGTCATCAATCAACTTCTCAGAGAAAAATAGCAATGGAAAATAGCAATGGAAAACGGGTTTTCTTACGGAATGCGAATGAATGAATGCTTGAGGGATGAGAACTATTTTGGAATATAAGATTCCTTAACAAATAAAGCAGAAATATAAATTAATGCTTAGGAATGTAATTAGAAACAATATATACGTAAGTCCCCAAATAAAAATTATATAATTTTTTTAAGGTATAACATAAAATCCACGGATGTCTCTGTTTATTTTTCCAAATATATCTGTATTAAAAACATTATTTTCCTTGAAAACTTGAAAGGATAACAATATAATTTGATAACATCTCAATTGTAAATAAAGATAAATTTCCGTTACGGTTGGTCCTTTGCAATTAGCTTGGATTTATTTTATTGAAAAATAATTAATTATAATTTCAAATTTATTTGTTGATTTCACTCTAAGACATAGACGTCTTTATAAATTTTTTTATTAACAATATTCGAGGTAGATCGACTGGAAATTTTGCAAAAAAAAAAATAGAGACGAAAAAAATATTTAGTGATAAACTTAAAGCGAAAAATAAACTTAAGAAAGCCTTTTAAAAAATTAATTAAATTAAATTTCCGTTGCAATCCGTCAATTTTAATAAATTAAATTAAAGTTAATAAATTTCCCTTGGATAAGGACGTAGCCACTTTTTAAAATTTTGATCGGAAGAGCTTTGAGATAGAGCAATTAGAAAATTTGGAAAAAAATGGAGACATGAATAAATATTTAGCAATAAGTAAAAGGAAAAAATAAATTTAGCAAAAGCCTTTTAAAAAAACACCGTACTCAAATGCAATTATAATTATGCATGTTAGTCTCGTACAAAATTTAGAACCGGCTCATTTAGTAATAGAGATTTTATATAAGATGACATTAAAGTTTTGTATCAAAATTCCTCTAAAGTTTTGGATGGATACTACATGTGTAACGCAGACATAATTTATTTGGAATTACAAGGACTCCAAATATAGTTAATTTAAAAAATGAGATTGTCAGCAATCACAAATTAAAGCTAATTAGATAGAATATGTATGCATTGGTTCGGAATTAAGCGAATTAATTGGGGATTGTCAGCAATGACAGATTAAAGCTAATTATGGATTTTGATAGAATGTATGCATTGGTTTGGAATTAAGCGAGTTAATTGGGGATGCATTTGATAAATACATACTTTTTAAGGGGATTAGAAGAAATGGATTTTTTTATTTAAATAAGAATACATGATGATTGTAAAAAATTGACGAGGAAAATTTGACATTAATTGTCAAAAGTACTTGTGTTTAAAATATTAGTAAATAGAACCCTTCAGCTATATAATAAAGATATTAATTTGATTAAATTAATTGTAGATAACAATGATCAGTTATTAAAATTAATCAAATTAACCTTGCTCCCACAAAAAGAAATCAGGAAACATACAACAAAAAATTTGGAATCTGCAAAATGTTAAAAACTCCAAAAGAAACAGTTAATGGACATAATATTTGTCACGAACCGCATCTTAACAATAGCGAAAGCCTTTAACGATTAAAAATTCTTTTAAATACGATTCAAAACATCGAGGTGCTTTCGCTGCGCACTCTGATAATTAAATATTTTGTGGGCTACCCACAACGAAACCTCGGTCGCATACACCGACGTCTCGATCACATATATATATCTCCTCTATCTATGGATAATCCAGTCATATAGCTTCTTCATTTAATACTTACAGGATTGTAGGAAATGGTGGTGAGTACAAAAGTACTCAGTGAATAACAACATGTGTTGGTCTACGCAAAACAATATAGAAGAGGACATTTTTATGGACAAAGAAGGTCATTCACAAAGATTCAATAATACAAAGCCCGGACACATCACTAGTCTAACCTCTACTCGTAAGTCATTCAATTCAATAATAGATCAGAATGGCCGAGACCACATAGCAGGGCCATAATACCATTAAACAATTCAAATAGCATAACAGAACGGGTATATAGCGTCACTAGCGATGGCCAAGACCAAAGAACAATCATTTATCCAAAGTAATGGTGCACCGTCAATTATTAAAGGCCAAATACAATTAAAGAAAGACACAAGTTCTAAAAGAGAGAGATCCAAGATAAAAGAGAAGAAGAAAGCCAAGGGATGGAAAAGATAGAACCAATACACGTGTTACTCACTTTTTTAATTTGATTTCCTCAAAGGTTAACTCCTCTTTTCTTTTCTCAATTCTCCTATGCCCAAATCATCTTTTAAACAATCACTTTTCATTATATTACCAAAGGAAGCGATTCATGTATTTATTGGGAGATGGAGGGCTGGTGGTCGGTGTTTAGAGAAAGCTTTTATAGAAGCTAGGAATTAATCAAATTGAAATAATATATGAATTCCACCAATTGCAAGGCTAGACACTTGGTAAATTTATTACTTGTTTATTTACAAAAATGCCATGTGTCTCATATACTTATTGGGAGATGGAGGGCTGGTGGTCGGTGTTTAGAGTAAGCTTTGCCCTTTTTATAGAAGCTAGAAATTAATCAAATTGAAATAATATATGAATTCCACCAATTGCAAGGCTACCAAGTGTCTTAGACACTTGGTAAATTTATTACTTTTTTATTTACAAAAATACCATGTGTCTTAGACACATGATAAAATAGCAACTACTTATTTTCAAAAATGACAATGTCCTAAAAAAGTTGGCAAAACTAGCATTCTCCATAAATTATAAAAATAGCATACGTCTTTTATTTAAAATTTTTGTGAAATGTTACAATATTACTTTTAAAATTATTTTCTACATTGACATATTAAATGGCATTGTTACGTTTGTAAATAATGTAATCATTACAAATATATATAAACCAAGAAGCCATTGGTATCAACTCCACATCATTTTAACTAAATATGCTGCTACATGTGTGACGAACTGAATTTTTTTAACAATAGCGGAAGCCTTTAACGATTAAACATTGATACAAATACAGTTCAAAACACCTACACTCTTTCCCTACACGAGCTCTTCCGATCTAATTAATAATTATTGTGGCCTCCCACAACGAAACCCCAGCTACGCACCGAAATTTCGATCACATACATGTATCATCTCCGCTTTTAGGACTATCCGGCCACAAAGTTTAATAATTTAATACCTACAAGATTATAAAATATGGGAGGTGAGTACAAAAGTACTCAGTGAATAATATAATATATTGATTCACCTTTCATTTAGGAAATGCATTTTCAATAAATCATGTGTGTCACAAAGCATTTGGATGCACAAATGGGCCCTATCACTGGTTAAACTACTACCCGTGGTGTATGAAAGCTTTGATCCAATTGCCTTACTTTTATAGAAGTTAGGAGTTAATTGTTTTTAATTAGCCTTTCAAATCCACTAATGAGAAAGACACCAAATGTCCATACACTTGGCAAATTATCAAGTTAATTCATCATTAAACTACCAAGTGTCCTAGACATTTGGCAAGTTATCAAGTTAATTCATCATTAAACTACCAAGTATCCTAGACATTTGGCAAATTAATCATGAACTACCAATTTTTATAGCTAAAAATGACATATGGCCTTATTCTATAGAATTCCCTACCATTGTTAATGTAATGTATCCATACAATTATAAAATATGTTGATAATAATCTTCTAATCTTATTACATAATTTATACAAATTCAACTATTGAAAAAATTTCTTAATTAAGTATCCCAAAATAATGATAACATGTCACCTAGTTTATAGTTGAAAATTCACGGGATGTTACAACATGACTTTAAATCCTCAATAAGCAATAACTCGAAATCAAAGAAACAAAACACGTTAGGAATGGAAAAATTGTACAAGTTGAAGCAACGTCTAAAATAAAACAAATATAGAACAAACCTCTAATTAGATCCCTGATTATGGCATGATTAATCCTGCACAAAAATGCTGTTTACAAATGTTTTCTATAATACATTCAATCCTCATAAATAATACTTGACAACAACAAAGTGAATATCTTAAATCCAATGTACAAAAATAAAAATCAATGCCTTAGCCAAATAAAACAATTAACGAAGTTGCATGCAATAATAGCTAACTTAATATATCAGTTAAAGAAAAAAAGATAAAATGGATATGGTAAAACAAAGCAAATCAAGCGATTAAAAGAAATAAATAAGCTATAATCAAATAACAACCAATTATTAATCATATTGCATCCAATGTTGCAGAAAAATAAAAACTAAATCTCCAAAACAATAACAAAAAATGAACAGAAAATGTAGGTCAAACATAGCAAAATAAGAGTATCAAGAATAGTGTAGCCCACAAAATATATCTTAATGCATATTTTAAAGTCTTCAATTCTTCTCCAACTTGACAGTGCGATGACATTTAGTGGCTGGTTTCTGAACTAAAGCTTTACCAGCACTATTATCATCTTCAAACAAAGCTCTCTTTGTAGGGGTCATCAAAGGAAATGCATCGCGGTCCTTAGATAAAGGATCCACATTCTACAGTGATAAGGCCATAAAAAAGTTAATTTTAAAAATCTAAAATTATAAACCATAAGCTACGGAACTGTAATACATTCATTACATTAGAATCTACGGCAGTCGGGTTCTCAAATAACGACTCAAGATCATATTCTGGGTCAGATTCCTGTTGAAAAAAGTTAATCATGAGAATCTATATAGAAGAGGGGGTGCTTTCTATTTCTCTTTAATATTTTATTATTTTAATATTTTTAAATCATTTATTTTTAAAATTAAAAAGTTAAGAGTATAAAGATAATTTTATTAAAAAATTAATCGCGATTTTGACGAAATCCGTCAAAAAAGGCTTATGAAAGATTGGGGACTTAAGATGTCGAAATAAAAAGTTAAGGACCTAGTCGATTTTTAACTCAAACATTAAGGACAATTTGTGAAATTAACCCGCAGGAAATTTGATGTTTGCTTTTCTTTGCATTCCGCACCTTGGAGGAACCGTAACTCCATCTTTTCACATCGTTCATGGAGCAAAGCAAACAAGAACCCAATTCCACTTCTCCCACCAATAAATTGTAGGGTTCTGACTTGGTACATAAAACTGGAAACTACAGCAACCCCCATTACAATTATATTCCCGTGGCTTTTGTTGGGAGTTTGATGGAGATGGGGGTTTCTATTGCTATCTCTAATTCATTATTCGGCCACTGTGATCTCATTAAGAATCCCCACCACAAGTCTGGAAGAATGTTTGTGTCTTTTTATGGAAAATTGAAATTATCGAAGTCTTTCAGCAGGCCTCAGTCAAGAAGGTTATTTTGCTGCAAGCTAGAGGGCGTTGATTTTCAAGAAAGAACAAGCCCGGCTGAGGTATCTTTTGATGAGAGATTCAGGAACTTTTCCTGTTATTTTATTTCTTTTTCTGAAAGGAGAATGGTCTGTGTTCCATACAGATTTCTATAAATTATGAATTAGTGACTCAGACACTCAGTTGTTCATCATGTTAGCGGATGAAGACAATTGTTTGGGTTCTGGAAATGAAAATGTTGATCCTGAAATTTATGAATTAGTAATTCAGTTGTACATCATGTTAACTTATGAAGACAATGTTTGGATTGTTGAAAAGAAAATGTAGACGTTTCAATATCTGATTCTTGCCTGGTTTGTGGGATGTGTTAAACAATATGAGTCTCTTGGCATTTTACCTTAGTCATTTCCAGTAGATGATATTGATGAAGAAACCGAAACACAAACAGAACTTGCCTGTATGTGGTTCACATATCAACTTTAAAAAGTTATGACTTGCTAAATGAGTTGTCTTCCCGTCTTATAAATGTACCCTATAGAATTGCACCCAAAAGATTTGCATCATTTCTAATAGACTCGTTTTCAAGTGATTTTGGATCAATTCCTTCCTTTATTATTACGGTCATGTCACTTTCCGTAACAGGTCCATCTTGCCATATTGATTTTGTTATAGCAGCTGTAGCCTGTGGGTTTGCTTTAGCTACTCTATTGTTTCTCCGTTTTTCTTAAGGGAGTTAGAAGTAACATTCATTGTTTAAAAAATAGGTGAAGAAGGAAATTGAGCAATGCTATAATCTCATACAAAGGCTTGGCAGAGGTGTTGTGTATTTAGGATCTTCAAGGTTGGGACCTAACCATCCACATTATGCACAGGCATTTGAGTTGGGGGAGGAGGCAAGTTAAATTCTACCATGCAGCATTCTCTTCTTTTAAACCTAAAAATATATGAGTTGCTTGATTTCAACCTTTTCAGGCTCTACCGTTGCTATTTTATTTGACAGATTGCGAGCCTTTTGGATTGTACTTCATGGTCTGGGGCCGGACCTGGTCTCATGGATGCAGTAACTAAAGGTGCTCTACAAGCAGGAAAGCCTGTTGGTGGATTTAAGATTGCCAAAGAAGCTGGAGAATGGACTGCCACAAATTTTCATCCTTATTTACCACAAGATCACTATCTTACGTGCAGGTAACGAATGTTGCCTCTCATGTGCTTATCCAGGCCTGTGTGCTTGTAACATGCTATAAACTGTATGCAGATTCTTCTCGGCAAGAAAGCATGGGTTAGTGGATGCTGCTGTTAGAGCCACTGCTTCTGATCGGACGGCTGTTGTGGCCCTTCCTGGTGGGATTGGCACTCTAGACGAAGCATTTGAAATTCTCGCTTTGATTCAACTTGAAAGAATTGGATCTAACCTCCCCGTTCCCTTTCTCTTGATGAACTACGACTCTTTCTACTCAAACCTGCTGGATTTTCTTGAGGATTGCGAGGTCTCAGGTACTCTCTCCGAAGGTGAGTTAGCATCACTGTGGAAAGTTTGCAGCAATAACTCAGAAGCTTTGGCTTATCTTGCAGAATATTACAGCCTATTAGAGTTAAGAAACGACAGTAGAACTGTCACTAAATAGTGTTTAACACTGAAAACATTTCTCTCCCCGATCAAATTCTTAAGGCAGATAGCCGTTAACTTCCGTACTGATTACAATGTATGGGTTCTTTGACACATTTGAATAAGTAACTCAATTTGACGAAATTGTGAAATAAGAAAACTGGGGAAATTTAAACTTCAAATCACTCAGGATAAACATTAAACAGGAACAGAGGAAACATTAAAAACAGTTCCTCCTTAACATGAAATTTAGCCACAAGAAAAAACAATGGCCTCAAAATTTGATGAAATCACAATCCTACTTGGTTCCAGGGGGGAAATGGTAAAAAAATAAATAATAATTAAAAAAAAAAAGAACATACTTTTCCTTCTAGATCTTAGTATTTGTTAATCTAGTTCAAATATCTTGGCATTTTTACATGATGGTACTGCGGCCAGTGTCTTCATAGATCAAGGGCAGGGCGGTTGGTTGGGCATGCATGTAGGATGACTCTAAACAAGCCTCTTGAAAAGCCTGCCAGAAAGGATAATATCGACTATACTCATCGTAGCTACTCATCCGGTAGCAGTGTGGACTACCATGCTTTTGCAAAAGTAAGTTTTCTGAACATTGCCCGTATTGCAACCAGCATAGTTCTGCATGTTTTCCGGCTTTTCCAAGCTTTGTCAATAGTAGGTTTGGGTTGATCACACCCGAGACTTGCACCATGCCATATTCATCCATTCTGAAATTATTTACTCCTTCAATCATAAACCAGAAAGAAAACATATAAATAAATATTTCCACAATAAAGTGAAAGTTTAAAGAAACTTAGTATTTTATAATAACTATTATAACTATTATTGTTCTGTTTGCACCTGTGGTACTGGAAAGCACTCCCCTGCCTGCCTTTTGCTACCCTGAGCTCCGGACGTTTACTCTCAGAACACAAGCCTGCAGAAAATACCCAAAAGAAAAGAAAGACTTTTAATTTTCTTTTAATAGAACGGGACCAAAATGGAATTTCTTTTGTCTTTTTAGCGTTTGAAAGTTAGACCTTAAGAAACAACGAAAACACCCCTTTGATTAACCTGGAAATGCGAAAATTACTTGCGAAGGATTGAAACCTAGAAGAGAAAGATAGAACGATACCATAAATGCAGAATTGTTTTCCTTTATTGCACGAAAGCATTTGAAGATCGCCATTGATTGATAAGATGAAGATGATGCTTTTTCGCATGGAAGCTCGTATGTCTTGAAGTTTGTAACGAAGATGAATGATAATTTGTTTGGTAATTAAATAGAGTGCTGAAGGATTTCTTCTTCAAATGGCATGATTCAGAGTGGAAGTTAAAACGGTTAAGAAAGGACTGGAAGTTTGGTAAATATATTTGGTTAATTGGCCTGAGATGAAACAAAATAAAGTTAATTGATATGATATGGATTTAAGATATGTTTTAACCTCAATTTTTCGGCAACAAAATCTTCTCCCTTAATGAAGATATGGTAACATTCTTTTCTGGGAATGAAATCTTAAAATCCTGTAATAAAATGATCCAGCAGTTTGGATAAGGAAAAAAGTCAACTTTACAAGTTAAATTTGGCCCAAACAAGCCTATCTAATTTTTTACGCATATGACAACAAGATTTCATTTTCCTACACATCACATCAATCAAAGGCCATCACATGACCACATGTATGTTAAAAAAATTAAGCATGGATGTAAAAAATTAAGTAAAAGTTGTATGTACAAATAGATTTATTGGCATGGCCACGGCAATGTTTCATACCGGCAGCCCAAGAGCCCAACAGATTTGACACATTGCTATTGCAAAGGATGGAAAATTCACCCATTATGAGAAGCCAATGCACTTTTTATGTTGAATATTTCTGATCCGCATAAAAGTTTTCTGATATGCCGAGAGCATTTCACTCGGTTGACGTGCCAGTATCATCTAGAGAAAATCAAAAGTACAACTAGTTCTCTCGCGGAATAAAAAAAAGGGTAAAAAACAATTCTAGGAAACATGATGTGATGACCCAAGTTGATTCATTTTCTCAAAGACTGCGAAAACAATGAAAATGAGTCCTTGAGTTCTTCGGGCAGGGCGAGTGCCAAAGGAGGAACTAAACTGTACTGCTGTCTTTTGACACTCATGGAAGAGTTAGGCTGCAGAGCAAGTGCAGGCTGTTGCTTGTTAAGACCTTCAATAATAAATGAGAACGCCCCAAAAGTGAGACAGCTTTGTAGTAAAGCCTGTGGTGCACCTAGAAAAGATGAATAGTAGAGAGATTAATTTTCTCCCATACATAATTTTATAGACAAGATAAGAAACACCAGTACCCCAAGAAAAAAATGTGCAAGTTGGGGAGTTCAAATTTCTGTATTTCAGAGGCCCATATGCAGTACAAGTGCTCGGACAAGAAAACTAAAAGATCCAAAACTAGACGACTTCCCATGGTGAACCTAGTCTCAGAGTCATTTTGGCAGCTCTTTAATTGCCACCTCGAGGCAGGTCACTGGAAATTTATCTATTTACTTAATTTGAGTACGGACATATCCAAATTGCATTTATGTGCGGGCACTTGGGCTTAACAGTACCTGGAAAACTAAGAGCAAGACCAGTGCAACATCCAGCAACTCCTGCATTGATTACTATAGAGAAAACAGTGTGAGTCTTACTAAAAATAGATCTGTAATGTTGACTAGAATTTCAAGCACGATGTCTTACCATCATCTTTTCCCCGAATTCTTCTTAAGAAGCAGACAACTAAACTGTGAACCCCAGATAATATTGCAAATGTCTGCAACAGAAAACAAAATAATATGAACAGAAAATAATATAGCAAGTGATCCAATAGTATCGAGCTAGGCACTGACAAAATAAAAATGAACACAGACTAGAGGAAACAAAAAATAATTCCCCAACTTCCCGTACCTTAGCAGAAGATCCTGCCTCTGTAAAGGACCCTTTAAAGCCCTTCTTCTTAATCAATCCTGAGCCTGATATACCGAAAACAACATAAAATACCAAAGCAATGGTGGTTAATTGACTATCACGAAATTAACTGCTGGAGAAATACATTCCACTCGTTTGGCTTTCTTCTTCTCTACTCAAGAGCAAGAAATTCATTATATTTTGATGTCTATTATCCATTATCATGATTTTCATCTAGATTGAGTGATGAAGTATCAACCAAACTTCCCAAAGCAAAACATGAGAACAGAACAGACAACTAACTGCAGGTAGATGCTTGAATGATTATTACATCAGTTATGAAAATTTTAATTGCTACTGTCTTAAACCCATGTCTCACATGATTCCCCAACTGGAGGACCTGAATATTCATTACTCAACCATGTATTTCAAGGACGTAAAACAGAAATAGTTACATACTAAGCTACGATAATAAAGTCTCTCCCAGTCCCAGGAAACCACTATATTGATCCACTTGCCATGAGAGGACATAACAGTTTACGTAGTAGCACAGCAGTTAGAAATACCAAAAAAAGAAAGATTGTGTCGTTCTTTTTCTTTTTCTTATCCTTTTTTTCCCTTAGTGTTCCACTATTTGCAAATTGCAAAATAGTGGTGAATTATCACAAGAACTAGGCTGAAACAACAACATAAAGTATTCAGTTCTCAATGATTAAGTCAAATAACAAGAAATTACCATAGCCAAAAATTGAACCCATGAAAGCGCCCGCAGCTGAGTCACCCGCGAATTTGAGAAGGCAAACAATGGGAGGCGTCGACGGGCTGGTGGTAGTGAGTGCACCTGAAGTAAAATTAGAGCTCCCGTCCGGAATGTTATCGACTTCCCCGTCGGTGTCGGAAGCTGGAGTGTTCGTCGGCGTAGACATGACGATAAACCCTAACTTTCAGTTAATCCAAGATTTCACCTTCTCTCGGCCTCTATTTTTGCCCCTTTTGGTTATCCTTTTCTCAACAGAGTTTTTGACGCGAAATATCCTTTTGGGCCTGTCGTTGGGAGGTGAGGCAAGGGGAACTTATTGCTATAGAATAGAATTTGTTTGGAAATAATATTCCTCCCAATTTTTGGAAGGAGCTGACTATTAATATCTACACTACAATTTAAAATGACTTTTCTATTTACTTGTATAAGAACGTCCTCTCCATGCATAGGACCATTCCGAGATGGCAAATGATGTGGACAAAAAAAGAACATCCCCCTCTTAAAACCAAAAAAACAAAAAGAGGTTCCAATCACATCAGCTCCTCTCTCTCAAACACCGTTGACCTCCTCCCGCCACCGTTCATTGCCAGTGTGGGTTCTGAATTGGAGGTGTTTCTGAATCTGGGGTGAGGGTGAGGGGGGTTAACATTTTCGGGTGGAGTCTTCGGATTTTTTTTTTTTTTTTTTGGGTGGGGGGTTGAACTCCTCTTTCTTGCTGGGGCCATCTTCTTGTCTAAATTAGTGCCACATTGGATAGGTCCTCTCCTTTATAGAAAAGATGTTTTTTCTATAGAAAAAGGGGGTGCCCTCCTCATCCGTTACCAAACAAATCATTGAATTTGTATTGAAAACATATAAAGCTCACAACAGATTTAGAAAAGTTGTTCCAATAAAATAAATAAATAAATAATTAGAGATGCTTTGTATGTTCAAGTGATAAAAGTTAAGACTTAAGACTTTGATGTCTTGTTTATTTAATATTTAACTGAATGAAAATACTGGACACCGACACAATGAGCCAACCATAACTTGTTAGGAGGTAGTAGTTCCAGTTACTGCTTGGATTATATAAAGCAAACACAGTTTTTTAGAAATCAACCTATGCATATGCATCCTATAAATATATTGCCACAATTAAAGAAGAAACCAAACATCCATTTTATTTGCTTAAAGGATCAAAAGAAGATTCCAATTGTTTTCACTTAAAAAGAATGTCATTAATAAAATCATCACAGGCAAAAATACAAATATGAGTGTAAGAGTTGCAAGGACCCAAGTAGGGTTCAATGCAGTGTAATTGTTGTTGAATGCCATGGTTTATCAGTAGTGTTCTTGATATATTGCCCCAAATTCTGCCCTCCAAGCCTGATCATCGTCGTAATGCAGTGTAGTTGTAGTCGAATCATCATGCGTTATGTCAGAGTCTTCCCTGTATAACGGCCGCAATGCAGCCTCCGGCAATCTGCTCTGTGCCAGGTACTGTTTCATAGTGATCATCTCCATCTTATGCTTTCTCTTAAGTTTCTCGATTTGTTTCTTTAACTTTTCATTTTCTTGCAGTATTGTTGTATTCTTGTCCTGTACAAACGTGTGTAACTTTATAATCAGGAATCATAGTTTGACTAGATGTCCTGCATCTTAAAAAGATTATCAGATCCCTCAAGTATGTGTAATTAAAATAAAGTCTTACCTCAGCAACTGAAGTGGCTTCCTCTGCTTCTCTCAACCTAACAAGAAGTTCACCTGCAGCATGTACAGCCTCTGCAGTGTCCTTAAGCTGAACTTTAAGACTTTGATTCTCCTTCTTCAGTAACTCCCTTTCCCTCTCTCTTTCTATCCTCAAAGTGGAAAGCTCAGCGGCAAGGGACTTAGCAAAACGAGAGCCATGACCTTTGGCTCCTGCCTTTTGAGCTGCCCTTTTCACCTCTGCTATCCCTTCCATAATTGCTTGATGCTTCCCAACCAGGTCATCATACTTCTCCTGCAGTTCAGCATAATGTTCAACCATTCTAGCGTGCCCAAGTACGGATCTTTTCAGTGCATCATCCAGTTCCTCTGTGCATTTCTTCTCCAATCTCAATTCCATCTCTACAGTTTCTGCTCTTTGACGGATGGATTCAAGATCAATTCTCAGTTCATCGGTCAATGAGATCCACTCACTCTCCATTTCCATCCACCTTTCTCTTTCTTTCTCAAGTTCTTCCTCACTATTACCTCTAGCATAGGTGCTACTTTTTCTCAATTGGATAGATTGTGACAACAAGGAGGATCTAAGCATGTCTGTTGATTTGTTTGCAGGTGCTTCAGTGCGTGACTTCAATTGGCTCCGGAGCATTTCAATTTCCTTGAGAATTGCTTCCTTCTCTTTCACATCAAAGGACTTCTGCGTGCAATTAGACTCCTCCTGGACTTCTTTTATTTCACACTTCTCCTTTATAAACTCAGGTTCATGATTTTCATCATTTTTCCATGTCAAACTCTGGGAACAGATAACCAGATATAAGGACATGAACCACATATATAGACTGCTCAAAGGATTCAGAGTTTAGCAAATAAATTACTAACCTTATCATCATGCTCATGGATTGATGGCAGTTGGTCATTCATGTCACTGAGACTAGAATAGTTAGAAAATCCATGGTCCTGGTCGTTCTTGCATTTGCATTGCCCTAGCTGCAATTTTAAATCAGGGTATTAAAATTGTGAGCCTTGAATGTCACTCAGTTCACAACAGGGAAAGAATCTATTACCAGGTGGTTTAGATGCTCAATTTTAGCCCCTTGCTCCTTACAAATGCTATCAAGCTCCCTCTCTTTCCCCAAGGCCAGAGCTAGATCATTCTCTGCACCCTGGTTAAAAAGGAAAAAGAACCAAAATGAGTAAGTTTTACATCAATTAGGATATATAACCTAAATTTTCTTCACAAGGAATTATGACCAACCGTAGTTACTTGAGTTGCCATTCCATTTGAGCTTTCTGACTTTTCAACGGGTACCAACCAAGTCTTCAGGCCATCCTTAACTTGATTAGCAGCAGTTGTTCCTCCACGCTTGCATTTCATGCACACAAATGAATCAGAGGAAGCATCTGAAGATTGTCTACCTTCTGGCAAGGTTTGAAGAGACACATTTGCCTTATTGGTGGTTGATGGACATGAACTGAGTGCCAAGTGTTTGAAAGAGAAGGAAACAGATGATCTAGTTGATGCTGAGTTTTTCTGGCGATAGTCAATTATCTGTAGGCCTCTCTGCAGGCTAGCAGCCAAGGACTCGGTATTTTCTGGAAACATTCTGCTTGACCTTAAGGAGGAACGGTTTTGATCACATTGTTGGTGAGACTGCTGTAACACATTCACATTTTTTAAGGATTCCATAACATCCTCCCGATTGGGAAGATGATTTGTTGAGAAAACTGTGCTTTTCCTTTGGGAATTGCTAATTTTTGGACTCTCAGATAATACAGGATCTTCTAGGATTGCAGACTCATCGCATCCAGTTATTGACAAGCTCGTCACTGTCGGAGATTTAATGGCCTTCGGTTTCTTAGAGAGGTTATCAGGGTCAGGCACTGACATAGTATCATCTGAGTGCAGCAACTCTGATGGAGGTATTCTAGAGTTTATTTCTTCTTCTTCACTTTCTTCGGAACAACTTAAATAATGTTCACATGTCAGGCCTGCCTCACAACCTTCTGCAGAGTATAACACGGTGCACTCTTCATTCTCAGAACTATTTAAATTATCAATTTGAAGTCCTAGTTCTTTCACATCGTCCTCATTGATGCATATTTCTTCTTTCAAACTGCCATCTATCTGATTTGAGATAAGTGAACGGTGCAGGCTCAACCTCAACTGATTCAAGCTCTCACGAGCACTTTGTCCTTTAAAATATCCGCTGTTGCTACTGACTGATTTGCACTCACTGAACTTGGCTCTGATAAGTTCTTCCTGCATTAGTTTTTCAATGACCCCGTAAACACCTTCCTTGAGGAACATGTGATGAGTAGTAAAGAGTCGTAGAGTACCTTTAGCTGCCGAATCTGATCACTCAAATCATTAACATCGTCTTCTGCTATTTCATTAACAACAGGCTCATTCTTCATGAGGTTTGCCCTCTGTGCAAATCTGAGTGTCGTTGTGGTTTCACGACAAAACCTAGATATAACCAAAAGCGGGGGAGAGGCATAAAATGAGAAGCAATGATTTAAAAGACACCAGTAAATTGAATAAACTATATATGCAACATCTAGATAGTCAGGAACATCATGGTTCCAAAGACTATATATATTCCTTATATTTTTTGTCCAACAAAGTATCGTTCAGTACTTGTTATCCGGAGCAACAGCACAGATAATGGAGAGTTTAGCATTGCCGCCAAATGATTCTCTCAGCAGATGAGTTAGACAGGAACTTCCAAATGAAACATCTTCAGATTTTCCACAATGACCTTTTTCTCCAATGATATTTACCAAATGCCTGCACCAATTGAAGAGATATAAGCACATATATTATCAGATATGATTGTCCAAATGCAACCAGGAACCAATACCTGCAGAGTCAGAAGTAGATCATTTTAGCACAAGACATTTGAAAATGAAGTGTCAGTATAAAAGTTCTATTTTCTTCTGTAGTATCATATATGCCTAGTACTTGCCTACATTCTTCTTGAAATACAAGGAAAAATTGAATGCAAAAGGGTAAAAGGAAGGTAATGGCCAGCATCAGAAACCACAAGAACTGAAAAGAATGAAGAACCAAAAGAAAGCATTGAACGATTCCCAGATACCATCACACTTACCCAAGCTGTGAGATGGACTTCTTTATGTATTTGGCTTCTTTGAGGTGCTCTGCAGTGGCACCATCAACCCCATGTTTCTCAAATCCAGCAAGGTCAACCAAGCTGATTCTACTAGTCTTAGAACTACCGAAGCACTTTGATGAGGATTCCTGAGAACATTGTATGGCAAGAAAATGAATTAAGCGCCGATTAGA